>JAQFYZ010002920.1:0-15092 GCA_034695085.1 Cylindroiulus punctatus | reverse complement strand
CCTCCTGGTTCTGTAGCGCCTCCTAGCAGAGGCATCCGACACGAAGGATACGCTACCTTACTCTACTCTACTCTACTCTACAAATGGAGAAGGTGGCGCCATCTGTGATCTATTATTGACAACTGATAATATTATTCTTGAATTTGAAAATGGTAAAAATGGTTATGACAGGAATAAAAAATCTCACTCACTTGCAGCAGGTTGAAAGTTATGGCAATTTACATGATTTACATCGGGAAACGATGGTTTGGAGACCATAACGAATAAACCATCCGTTAATGGGTACAACGGCAGCGACCTTGCAGGACACAAAAAATATTAAATAAAATCAAATTAAAGATAAAAAAGATGATAAAAAATCAATTAAAGAAAAAAAATGTAATAAAAATCAAATAAAAGATGAAAGAAGATGAAAAAAAAGTTGAATTTAATAAAAAAAAAACATAATAAAAATCAAATTAAAGATATAAAAAGATGAAAAAAAATCAATTAAAGAAAAAATATCCAATAAAAATCAAATTAAAGATAAAAAAGATGAAAAAAAAGTTGAATTAAAGAAAAAAAAATATGATAAAAATCTAATTAAAGATAAAAAAAGATGAAAAAAAAGTTCAATTAAAGAAAAAAATTAATAAAAATCAGATTAAAGATAAAAAAGATGAAAAAAAGTTCAATTGAAGCAAAAAAAATATTATAAAAATCAAATTAAAGATAAAAAAGATGAAAAAAAAGTTCAATTAAAGAAAAAAAATATAATAAAAATCAAATTATAGATAAAAAAAGATGAAAAAAAAGTTCAATTAAAGAAAAAAAAAAGATGAAAAAAAAGTTCAATTAAAGAAAAAAAAATATGTTAAAAATCAAATTATAGATAAAAAAAGATGAAAAAAAGTTCAATTTAAAAAAAATTATAATAAAAATCAAATTAAAGATAAAAAAGATGAAAAAAAAGTTCAATTAAAGAAAAAAAATATAATAAAAATCAAATTAAAGATAAAAAACATGAAAAAAAAGTTCAATTAAAGAAGAAAAAAATAAAACACTTGCGTATCGGGACTTCAGTAGAGTTCTAAAACTTTTTTATTGAATTTCGAAGAGATGAAAAATCAGCGACGCTCGTTTTGCTACAAAAGTTTGCCATTAGGAGAATGCAATGACCAGTGTCCACTCTTGTCGGCTATCTTCACTGCTGATGTCTGCGAACACGCAGATACCTCGAGCAGCGGCGTTTAGTCGGCGTTAGCCCGTGATGGGGCTGCCATATTACGTTCCTCAGCGCTAACTGGCAAGGTCCATCTTGGCTGGCAAAGTACCTTAGCCGGTGACTGATTGAAGGCCCTTAACACCTCAACCGCTGAAGGACCTTAACTGCTGATCGCCCGTTATTGCTTCAGACCCGGCTACCCCACGTAGATATCCGCAACGAGTCAGTCGCTGATATTGCTTCTGATTTGCCGTTGCCGATGGATTATTCTCGAGTTTGTTTTTCTATGAAAAGTCGTCGTCGTTGTCTTCGTCCACGTCGTAGCGCTTCGGCAAGTTGCGCCCGCCCAGCAGGCACCGCGGCCAACGCGCGTCTCTGGGGCTCGGGCCTCTATTCAATTCAATTCAATTCAACTCCGTACCCTACAGTCAGCAAATAAATGCCAGGTGGTAGGGGGAAGCCTCTCCGCAGAGCTTTCGAGCATCGGCAGCGGCCCGTTCAATTGTCCCCGCAGTCGAAGTGCACCGAAGACTTCCTCAACTCCATCATCTGCATGATGCCGTTCTCCTGCGGTATCTCCATGTTGGCCGGCACGTACGTGGTGCCGGGGATGCAGCGCGTGCAGTGACGCCGCAGCGCGGGCCGCTGCTGGGAGCCGCGGCACCTCACGGCGAAACGCAGCTCTTCGGCCATCTCCGAGCACAGCGATTGCTGAAAGAAAGAAATTCAGAGATGGGACCGGCAAGGGAAACTAATGCCGCGGGGCATTTCTTCAGTTATCTCACCCTGTCCGTTTGAGCGTTTTTTCTCGAGTTCCAGCAGAACTCCAGGATGGCGACGACCACGGCGAGGGCCAACCCGCAGAGCAGCACCACGAAGACGCCGCCGATGCTGTTGACGCCCAGCGAGTTGGCCTTGGACTCCTTGCTGCCCTTGTCGTCCTTCCTGCAGTTGTTGCCCGAGATCTTCCACCACCGGTTGTATAGCTCTTGGACGACGCCCTTCTCCTGCAGCTCGAGGATGGCCAGCGAGATCCGGTCGCGCCACGGAGACCCTGAAACGGCGAGATCGGACATGGGAATCTGCTCGGGTTCAACTCCGGCAAAGCACCGCAGGTTGTCCGACCGAAGTTTGACTACGGCCGGCTGCAGACGAGCGGTGTTTTGACGTAAGGACGCAGCGTTTATTCGACGCGCGTTCGTCCTAGGCATTATTGTCAATGACCGCATTCACACGTGTGTGCGTTAGCCGGACTGCGGTACCGCAACGTCGTTGATGTAACGTCTTGCACGTCTTGTAAGGCCATAGACTAAAGCGCCTAAGGCCGGCTGCAGAGCGTCATAGTTGGATATCAGTTTTGGGCGGGTGGTCCACCTTAACGGGTGGTTCACTACCCGTCCTTAGACCTAATTGGCTGACCTCTCCCGCTATGCTCTTAACCGGGTGTGGCGGGTGGCCGGCACGCTTACTTTGAAAAAATTAGAGTGCTCAAAGCAGGTGTTAATGCCCGTATCTTACAGCATGGAATGATGTGGTGACTGGATAACTTTCAGCTTACGCTTGCATTAAAGAAGGCTGGTAGAAGAAGCGCCATAATTATCCGTCTGCAATACGCGCGTTTATCCGCAGCACGTCTGCATTGGATAATGGATGCTGCGTCAGCGTGCGTCCAACGATGCATTAACGCACCGTAGAGCAACGCTCGTCTGCAGCCGGCCTTACTGTCTTCGGGAGACATTCAGCTCGACCCTTTTCATTCTGGAAGCCGGTATTTTTCCTCACCTATTTGAGTGGCGATTCCGTAGCCCTTGGAGTCGAGGAGTCCCCCGATCTGGGTGAGGTTGCAGTTGCGCTGTATGAAGTAGTCCAGCATGGTGGACTCCATGAGGAAGGCGTAGTTGCCGTCCATCACCTTCTTGATGCCCTCCTCGTAGGTGCTCACCAGCGACGACGACTTCATGTTCTCCATGAAGCGCCACATCTTCTGGTAGATGTCGATCTTGGAATCCTGAAGACAAGTCAGGAATCACCAACTTAATCAAAGTCAAAGGGCCAAAGAAGCCCACCGAAGAGCACCTACCCGGAAGAAGGCCATGGTGGAACCCCCGTTGAGGGTCCCGTAGCTGATGTCGCTTTGGGAGGCCAGGTCGTCCACGTCCTCGATGGGGGTGATCATCCGCTCAACGGTCAGGAAAGCGGCCAAATTGGCCGTGTAAGAAGAGATGATGATCAGGGTGAAGAACCACCAGATGCCGCCCACGATGCGGGTCGACGTAGCCTGCAAAAATTACGGACAAAAGGTATTTTTTTTAACTTGATGCAGTGTACATTCAAATGAGTAATACAGTAGAACCTCTCTTAACTGATAACCTCCATAAGCTAACATCATTGGCCGGTCCCGAGCTCGTCGGAACCGGCCTGATGAACCTGCCTAAACTAATAAGCTGTACGTAACACCCAGTCCCTACAGTATAAGATTAGACAGGCTCTATTGTATACTTTATGGAATATCTTTTCATATTGTAGATAGAGTAGTTAAAATATCTGATTTTTTTTACTAAGATTTAGCTGCAGCTGCCCCTGAAAGTAGGCGTGCACACGAGTGTGACTGTAAAGTTGTCGTCAAGGGGCAGTTTAATTAAATTAATTCAATTTTAGTCACATTCACTAGTTAAATTCAAACCGACTTATTAAAATACTATTGTAAACAATGACACATTGCATGGCGATTATTTGCAAGTAAGAACAGGACATTTGAAGAGTCAGTTGTCCCAAATTGGGTGCTACTGAGAGGCAGCTTCACTCTATCAACCCACAAAAAAAAAACTCATATTTAAAATGGTAAATTATGAAACAACAAAATCAAACTAAAATATAATAAATAATAAAATACGAACTGGGAGAGGGTGGAGAGGGGTGTTGGCGGCCTCAACTACGTGTGTTTGCTCGGACGTCTGCCCAGCAGTTAAGCTAACTGTAGAGTCTCAAAAAATTGAACAGAAAAATAAAAAAATAAGCATGGTAAAAATGAAACGAATCTAACGAAAACCACGATCAGTTTGCAATAAAATACAAAAAGAAATTTGATGTTTAATATAAATTGCAAACGAAGCACACTCATTTTCAGCAAATTGCAGCTCAAGTTTCGGCACAACAGAAAAAAAGAGGATTTGGACTATAAAATTTTTAATCATTTTCAAAATTAAGTTTCATAAACTGATTATATTTGGTGAACTAAGGACGGAAGGTAGGGAGGGACGACGGGAGATAAGTCTGAATTCACTAAAATCATGCAAAATAAAATAAATTAAATGATTATAATTAACCTAAATATCAACCTTGATATTTCCGGATAGTAAAAATAAACTAAGGGCAAAAATCATTCAATTTGAGATTATGAGGCAAATGTTTAGCAAATTTAGGCAAAATAAACTGTAGTTAATCGGTTGACGAAACTAAATTGAACAAAATTAGCAGACTACTATAAACTTTTGGCAAAGCTCGAGTTTATCTTTAGTAAACCCCGCCCGCATAATTTTTTGCAAAAAAAAACAAAAAAAACAACTTTTGACAAGACAGACTTATATTTAGAAATAATTTTCAAACACAGCCAGTGAAAATCTTAACACTTAAATTTGTACTTAAATTTGTAATAAATCTTCCATTTTTAAAACTTTAATTTAAATTCGAATTAAAATTTTACTTGAAGTTCTACTTAACTTTATGCGCCTCTTTATCTAAACATGGCTAAGTGTTAGTAGAAATTAAAAGTTTTTCTCTTAGGTCAGCTCGGACATCGACGGCGACAGACCCGGGCTAACGTTCGGCCAACAAATCGGTAAAACTATCGTTTGACTTTTTTGAGACTCTACGTAGTTAGCCTGACCTTGGGGTTGAGGTCCGATCCCTGCTGCATGAGGGTGCCGATGGTGAACCAGAAGCTGTTGGCCAAGCTGAACTGGTTCTCCACGACGTCCGGCTGGGCCAGGCACGGGTGCGGGTTGTGCCACTCGTAGGGGCTGAAGCGGGCCACCGTGAACATGGTGAAGCTGACCAGCACGTAGGCACCCAAAACGTACAGCCAGATGTCCACGGCCAGCGGGTTCATGAAGGAGAACAGCCGGTGGAGGTCGCCGCTGGGGACCTGGGGAGAGCACGGGACACGCACCAAAAGAAAAAAAACTAAATTCATAAAAAATATTTAACAAAAGAAAACCCAGAAAAGACTCCTACGGTTGTTCGGGCCTGGCGGTGTCCGCTGACTACTAACGAGCGATAACTAAAAGCGATAATAATAAGCGATAATAAAAGCGATAAAAAATAAAACGTTTCGGGCCCGATTTCCGTACGAACCGCGCACTACCTTGGGGTTGAGGCCCGAGCCCTGCCGCAAGAGCGTGCCGGTGATGAACCAGAAGCTGTTGGACAGGCTGAACTGGTTCTCGATGAAGTCGTAGTCCTCCTGGCAGGGGTGCGTGTTGCTCCACTCGTAGGGGCTGAAGCGGGCCATCACGAACAGGGTGAAGCTGACAGCCAGGAAGGCCGCTAGCACGTACAGCCAGATCTCCACGGCCAGCGGGTTCAAGAAGGTGAAGAAGCGGGCAGGCTCGCCGGACTCCACCTTGGAAACGGAAGAGGTTGCGATCCAATTAAAACAGCGGTATCGGCGATGTTCGGGCATCGACGGGAACCTGGAAAACTATGACACCGAAAAATGTGGGATCGGAGGGCGGTGCGGAGTCCATACTGAAAATCACAAATCATTTCATTAACTTTTCCTGACTATCCATGACCAACCAGGTAAATTTCCCTCACTTCAAAAATAGATTCTGTAAAAAATCAGGTCCCGAAGCGGAACATCCAAAGTCCTGGCCTGTCAGGGCTTTGTTCGGAGCTCCGTAAAATGGTGATGAATTAGGGAAATTTAAGGGCGCATTACAAAATGCGGTACTACTTAAGGGTATTTTATAATTAATAATAATTTAATAATATTTGATATTGACAACATTTATTAATGAAGTAATAACATGATCATTAATTAAAATTCATATTAAATTCAAGCACACACTCGTATATCGAAAGGTCGTTGACAAGACATAAAAAATTTCAAATGATGGACGTTAAACATTTCCATTAAAAATATTTAAAAATATGAAAGGCCCCCCCCCCCCCCGTGCACGTTGACCGCATGCCCAAAATGTTTGTTTTCAAACTTCCGCATTAAGTGTTCACAAAATTAGTTGTCTTATACCTAAGTTATTTCCCTGAAATATAAGCAAAATGTGATTTTCCCCGACGCTTCCTGACCTTTCAGGTGCGCGCAAACCCAGCAGCGGCTCCGAGATCAACCTGCAATGTTTAAATGATTTAGTGATTGAAGTTAGTTTGGTTCAGCCAACTCGAGTCATTCAGGTGAAATAATGAAACAAGGAACTGGTGGCAGTCACATGTCTTCAACAATGTAGTTTTCTGGAACAAAATTTTTACTCCACAGAAATTAGTTTTAATAAAATTATTTTTGGCCGGGCGGTCCTGAACTGGTACAAAACTTAATGCAGCTTCCTATAAACAAAATCATTATTCGTGCAGGACTCGCGAGAGTGCCCGAAGTGCTTACTTTGAACAGAATCCCGATTCCGAGGTTGAGGAACGGCTTCGTGAAATCCACTACCTTCTCGCGTGCGTAGTTGATGGTCAGCGAGGCGACGGCCAGGTCCGCTTTCTGGAAAAAACCAGCGAACGTAACATTTTCATTAAAGTTTTTTCAAATGTCATTCACTGAAGTGACTGTTCCGCGCGATGTCATTCGGTGATGCGACATCGGGCATGATCGGCGGTAGTACGAACCTTGTCCAGCAGCTGCCTGACCATCCCGCTCCACTCGTGCGACTCCAGGTCGGGCACTCCGTAGACGCCGTCCGGAACCACCTCCAGGATGTAGTTGAAGCCGGCCAGTTTGGAGATCTCCTTCAGGAGGTCGATGCAGAAACCCTTGAAGCGATGGTTACCGGTGGCGTTTTCCTCCCTGCGCAGCATCACGTAAGGAACTTCCTGAAAAAATAACGCAGTTACTTCAGCTTGTCCCGAGCACGCAACACAGTCATCAATTTTTCCCGTTGCCACTTTCTCTAATATTTGCTCAATAATTTTTTTAAGCAAAGCCCGATCTCCTCATTGAACGTATTTCAAAACGTCATTTTATTGATTTTAGTCGGTTTCGCTCGAAGAACTTACCAAAATGGTGGTGACCATGAGTGTGATGTTCGGCTGCCCTTCCTCGTAGTACGCCGAAGAATTGGTTATGTTCACTCCAGAGTTGGGCGTCCATTCGCCGACCTGAAAAATTGTGCGCATGAAATCAGCGGATCAGAATATATCATCGTTAACGATAAAAGATGCGCATAGGAGATCCGGCCCTATTTCAGGAGTTGATTAATCTGCGGCGGATGAGAAATCTGAGGAATAGTCTCGAGGAGTTAACATTCTCATGTCATTTCTCAGATTTCAAACTAAATGCAATATTTTCCTAGAAAGTGTCCACTTATGGTTGCACTTTCCAGATGCTGACCTTCATGAGGGCCTCCTGCCGGAGCTTGAGGATGTCCAACTTCACGTTCGTTCTCCGGCCCTCCTTGAACTGGATTTTGCCAGTCAACCCACGAAATTCAACCTGCAAAATTCAAACGATATCATGAGTCTCGAATCAAGGGCAACTTTATAACAAAAATTAACAACCGTGGCAAATACGCGAAATCGCGCATGCTCGCACCGCAATCTGCAGAAATGTTAGGCTCCGCATGTTCCGCTTAATTTGTTGATATTTTTAAACATGTTTGCCAAAGTTATATAGGCTGAAAACGAGTCATATAACAGCAAACATATCATTTTTCCAGGAAAAAAAATTATTTAGCAATTAGACTCGTTTTTAAACAGCAAAATGATGTTCCGATACTTTAGCGACAGTACGGCACTACACCGAGTATGGGTTGAACTGAGACCCTCTTAGGCCATCGTAAATTCAATTGTGAAAATAATAAAAGCAATTAATGATTTGATGAAATAAACTGTAATATTAAAATAGTAAAACATACTAAATGCAATAATTTGATGACATGACTATCACATTTACAATGTCAGCACGTATAATTTAAAACCATTTTTTTAATAAGTGTTAGTTCAGTGGATGATGTCAGCTTATTTTCCATTAATGAAGGAATATATTTTATGTATATTTTATAGATAGTTGGAGAACATTTACCATATATTTCAGGTATTTATTCTATATATATTACATATATAATTATATGTATTCAGGTATTTATTCTATATATATTATATTTTACCTATATAATTTTATATATATATACTACATTATTCATGTATGGAATTGGGCCAATTTTGGTATATGTTCCATATATAAATAATATACTTAAAAAAATATATTTATCGCTTATTTTTTTCCATATGGGTAGCCGCATTGAGACCTTAGTAGGTCCAAGACACTTTCAACTTACGGAATTGATATAATTGAACAAACTGCTTCCGTCGTTCCACGGCAGTTCGTCCTCGCAGGTCACGTTGGCCAATCGCAGCGTAGCGCTGCGTTCCAGAGATTCCAGACCGTGGGCGAATACGTGCACGGCGTCGTAGATGAGGGCAGGCTCAGCCTAAAAATTCAAAATTAAGTCAAAAAATACAAAGCAGATTTTAGACAACGTCAACTTTGGGTTTTCAATAAGATTTCATCCGTCAATGCACGTTCGTGCCGCAAGATTTCAAAAATTCAAAAAAAATTCAAGAAGTGACAAAATGTGAGCTTGGTGGATACCCATTGGCTAGACAGTCCCATATCTACCTGGATGATGGCAGATCTGTTGAGAATGTTGTGTCCCAAATTTTGGAATTTCTCCATGTCGCGAAGGATGGTGCGCAACGATATGTGGTCGCTGTCCACGATGCGCAAAGACGTGATGTTCACGTAGTTGTACTTGAAGTCTTCCAGGTCGAACGTCTCCAAATTCTGAAAATAACAATAAAATAATGTTCAAATTGGATGAATATTTGTGGGTTGGAAGTCTTGGGCTTGGGACAAATAAAACTTCCAGAATTATTCCCAAGTTTCAAGCGCTTCTTAAAACTTTTCTTGAAATAAAGGATTTTCCCCAAGTATTTAGTTTATTTAAAGAAAATTATTAAGAATTTTGAGATTTCTTAGAAGTACAGGATGTTTTACAGTTTTCAAATTTCTCAAACTTTTACTGAAATAAAGGATTTTCACCAAGTATTTAGTTTATTTAAAGAAAATTATTAAGAATTTTGAGATTTCTTAAAAGTACAGGATTTTTTACAGTTTTCAAACTTCTCAAACTTTTACTGAAATAAAGGATTTTCACCAAGTATTTAGTTTATTTAAAGAAAATTATTATGAATTTTGAGATTTCTTAAAAGTACAGGATTTTTTACAGTTTTCAAACTTCTCAAACTTTTACTGAAATAATCTTGAGATTTGCCAAAAATGTTTTTCCAAAGCTTAAAATTTCTTAACTTTTCTACACATAATATTGCAATTTAAATCCAATGTTTAACATAGGATTTCCCCAATTTTTAATTTCGTAAAATGTTTCTTAAAATAATGTTGAGAATTCCCAGAAATGTAGGATTATTGTGATGTTGCAACTCTCTACATGTTCATGATCAATTTTCTGGACATATTGGATTTATGCAACGTTTATAAAGCATGCACAAGCAATAAAATAATTTTTAATAAAATTTCTTCAAATGTTTTCGCAATCTCATTCAAATATTACTGACTCTTAAACGTAGCATTTTCAGAAATTGTTAAGCTCGTCTATTTCTAAAACAATATTTTTCAGAGAAATACTGGAAATTGCCCAAAACTAAAGTGTCTGAATATTTAGGACAATGAGACACATCCGAAAACCATCACCATTGTTTCCTGACACTATGCCATTTTCGATACGACTATTTTTAATATTGATTTCCTGAAATTTGTAAAATAACCCAGGAAGTGTGAAGAAGCTCAAAAATTTAACTGTCTATAAACAATAAATAGCCTATACCAAAAATAAAACGCAACATTCGGAAAAATAAAAATCCTCAAAAATTTCTATTTTTTGTCGAATCTGCAATTTTTTTTTACAACTTTCTTTTATCACTGGAATAATTCATCGTGATTTCAGTTTCGCCTCCCAAAAGGGTAATTGGCGAGTGGAAAATATAAAATATGGTAATGGCGGCCATCAGCATTCAGGAAGAATAAAAATGAGACCAAAATCAAACTGCAGAAATATGCAAAACATGGAAAATAGGAGCAGGAATTTGGCACGAAAATCGTACACCACTGTGAAAAAGAAAAACCAAAAAAATATTCTCAAATCGATAATTAGTATGATTTTATCGGCTTAATATAAAATAAGACCAGTAATTATGATTTTATAACAATGTTAGACTAATAAATATAGAGTAATAATAAAATAAGAGCAAAATGAAACAAATTTCTCATTTCTCGGGAAAAACGTCATATGACAATCAATAATTATTTCTATATTTTACAATAAACATGCAATTACTTACGAATGTTGTGAATAAATAGTGGTAAAGATAGTCGTTCATCTGAAGCTGTAGAATCTGGTAAAAAAATAAAATAAAAAGACGAGCAATTACTAATATGACAACAGACCAAGAGAAAACTTGGCTAAAACAAATTACTAAATAATTATTTAGGAAGCTTTCATTAAAACAAATAAGTTTAGAGTAAATACCCGGGTGGAAAAATGTAATATGGCCATGTATGGGATTATACATGTATATGACCATATATGGGGTCTTGAATACCATATATGCCCACATATAAGACCATATATGGGGTTTGGAAAGCCATGTAAGTGTATGTATGGCCATGTATAAGACCATATATGGGGTCTGGAATGCCATATAAGACCATTTTTGAGTCGTATATGGTCATGAAAACAATTGCATCAAAAAATTGATACATATTTTGAAGAGATTGAAAATGTCCATTGATACTGTTTAATACAGATGTATTTTGCTAATCATAAAATTATGATGAATGGAAGTATAGTAAGAATGTCATATTATGATAAAATATCAAATTATAAATGATAAAAGGCCATACATGTCCAATTTCTGATATAACCATACATGTCCCAGCCATATATGATTTCATACATGGCCATACATGTCCAATGTCTGATATAACCATACATGTCCCAGCCATATATGATTCCATACATGGCCAATTTCTAATATAACCATACATGTCCCAGCCATATATGATTCCATACATGTCCAATTTCTGATACAACCATACATGTCCCAGCCATATATGATTCCATACATGGCCCTATTAACCTTTTCCACCCGGGAAGTGTCTAATAATAATAAAAAATTCAAAAAAATATTATGGCGCTTCAATATGGCTGCCATGAAGTCATAAGTCATAACATAAGCTTAAAGTCACTGACCGTCCTCAGAAACAGCGGCATGTCTTCCGGCCGGGTGTCGACGATGACATTGTTGAAGTCTTTGGTTTTCACTTCCTTGAGCACTTTGCGGTAGTTGCTGGGGTCTCCCTGTCTGATCATCATCTCCATGTTCCTCCTGGGTGGATTGCGAACCAGTTCTTGGAGTTTCAAGAAACCTGAAAACATACGGTTTTGTTATTTTTAAAGACATCAGACAGCAATGGCAGGAGAGGTGGGACAAGCTGACCGAATTCGTCCTGATAGATGATGGCCACTTTGGTCCAGTTGAGGAACTGGATCATGTCCGCGTAGGCCTTGTTCAGCTGCCGGTTGGATGGGAACAGGTTGATGGAGAACTCTTTCACTTCAGTTTCCAGGTCCAGCCGGGCCTCAATGTGAGGGATGTCCACGGCATCGCAGATGGACTGGACGTGACTGGCCAGCACAGGGTCCGAAGGACCGAAGACAGCGGTCACACCGAAGTGGATCATGGAACAAGCTGAGAAAAAAACACAGAAAAAGATGTGGAAATGCATACGATATTAATAAAAACGATAATTCTATTTTTGACATTTTATTTTGCTTTATGAGCGATAGATGGCAGCACCTGCTGTCTGAATGGGAATACAGTAGAACCTGTCTAAGTCAATACTGTAGGAACCGGGCATCACGTATCGGTTTAGGCAGGTTATTGACTTAGGCAGGGTCATTAATCAAGCCTCGGCCCAATTTTCTTCTTAATATTTATCAATGACATTCCGGACACCTTATCAGGACAAGTCGACATGCGCCTATTTGCTGACGACTCCAAGCACTTCGGCCTCAACAACACCATTGAGGAACAAAATCATTTCTCCAGGTCGCTTGTAAATTTGAGCCACTGGTGTGAAGATTGGCAGATGGCCGTCTCTGTGGACAAATGCACCGTGCTGCAACTTTGAAACCCGCTATTCCTGCCCTGCTATTCCGCTATTCTGTGCCTTGGAAGGCACAGAGCTACCAGTGTGCAAAAACAGTGTCCGGGATCTCGTTGTTCTAATCACACCCGACATATCGTGGTCAGCTAACGTAAACCTGATCACCAAAAAAGGCTACAACTTGGTCAACCTGTTGTTTCCATCATTTGAAAGCAGAGACCACACCCTACTGACCCTCGCCTTTGTCACCTACACCCAGCCAACATTGGAATATGCCTCGCAGGTTTGGTCACCATGGCTCCTTCGTGACATCGATGCAGTGGAAGGCGTACAGCGTTACTTCACACGCTGACTATTTGGACGACACCGTCCTTCGTACCCCGGCCGCTTACTGGCTCTCGGACTCGAACCGTTAGAACTACGGTGGTTAAAGATGGACCTCACGCTGTTCTTCCATATTCTTCATGGGAACTCCCATTTAGCATTCACCCACTTCTTCACAGTTGCCCCTAGCTGTACTACACGAGCAGGCATGGGTCTGAAGTTGCTACCCCAAAGATGTCGTCTGGACTGTCGTTTCCACTTCTTTAGCAATCGAGTGGAGCGCCTTTGGCGGGCACTGCCTCATGAGGCTACATCGGCTACCAGTTTAAGCGCATTAAGCGTGGGATAGACCACTTCAGTTTCACTGCATTCCTAAAGGGGCATGCGTTAGTGGTGACCTGATCACCCAGCTTTGGCTCCTGTCACCCTTTATTACGGCTTTCTAATCAAGCCCTTGTATATGTATAATGCGACAAATAAATATCATATCATATCATATCAAGCATGGGGACGAGCTCGGGACCGACCGCTGATATTAGGTTATGGAGGTTATAAGTTTACGCAGTATAAGTTATGGCAGGTTCTACTGTATAAGAGATATAGAATTTGGAAAAATTCTAAAAACGAAATGTCTTCATTTTAGTCCAGGAACTTACTATCAATATAAACTTCGATGTAAACATTTAGTTTCATTTGAAATTATCTTACCTGTTCAAAATTACATAAATTCAATTGCAAAAAATCACTTTCAATGGGCCTCAGCTACATGTATACATGTATATGTTGTGCCAGAAACGCAGTAGATGGCGTGGTAGTGCAAAATCCATACTGCTTCAAACAAATACAAAAATACAGTAGAAAAAATTCCTCATTCAATGTCGTGCATACAGAATATCCGCATTCAGATGCAATTTTCTTCACATTTTTTTTTCCATTCGCAGCATTTTCAATACAACGAAAGTGTTCAGTTTGAATTCCCGGGGAGATTAAACGTGAGCCGGAATCTCTAGGTGAAAACGTCCCAAATAATCTCGTCTTTCACTAAAAAAATTGCCTACTTTTGTGACACTGTGAGCATAGTCGACCAATTGCGAATGACGCTGTCCTCTTCGACTTTTGTTAAATTTGTCAATTTTATTTCTTTTCATGTCCAAAATTTTGCTTAGTTCTCCTCCATACGCCAAAGTCATTTTCTCAAAGGCCTTCACATGGCGATGTTAAAGTCAAGTCATATAATGGAGTATATATAATAATATACTTATTAATGTATACGTCTACGTGTAAACGTAGTTATATACTATATAGATAATAATAATAATAATAATAATAATAATAATAATAATAATATAAAATGAATTAATGACAAAAATAGAAAAGCAAAATTTGTACAACGTGAAAATTTCAACACATTCGCGAATGGTACTAAATTACACTTGTCATACTAAGCAAAAAATGCTGTAAACAACTTTATAAATGACCAGGGATATGCAAGCCTTGCCAAAAAATGTAATTTGTGACATTTCTTGAAATAATCACGTGATTTTCTAAAAATATTACATGATACTACAATGATACTGAATTACACTTGTCATATTAAGCAACAAATGCAGTAAACAACTTCATAAATGATCAGGGATATGCAATCCTTACCAAAAAATGCAATTTGTGACATTCCTTGAAATAATCATGTGATTTCCTAAAAAATATTACATTTTCCCCAAAGTTTCAAATTTCTTGACTGCGCAATCTTAAAGGTTGCTAACAAACGTAGGATTTTTCTTGTTTTTGCGCGTGTGTACAATCTAAAATAATTAAAAAAATTAATTTGTGATTTGGTGCTGCCCCTTATACATAAGCACCTAGCAATCACTGTTAGCTGACGAGCTGTGAGGGAAAGCCTGCCTAGATGACGTCATCAGATACGGGCTACCACCGGAAGTGACGTCACTGCACGTGCGCTTTGAAATTCTACGCGTTCCTTTTCTGGAACGCGAAGTTCCAACTAGGCTTAAATCAGAGCATTAATTCGTCGTTGTTTATGGGAGTAAAAACATAAAAAACAAGGCACTATACAGGGTGAGGCATTTAACTTGAGAAAGTTGAATATCATCCAAAGAAAGCATTTGACAACGAAATGTCTTA
>JAQFYZ010002919.1:0-15092 GCA_034695085.1 Cylindroiulus punctatus | reverse complement strand
GCTGTATGCGAAATACTAGACTTAGTCAATCGCAAACTGGCGATTGGATTCTATTGGTCGGCGCTTTCAGCCCAGTTGCATCACTTCGTGGTTCTACTATAGTCGAAAGCTTTAATTTTTTGATGTTGCTGCCCCTGCCGCCAGGCAATCACTGCCAGCTCAACAACTGTATAGCTGGGGAGTTTAATCAAGTTGCCTGTAAACATAGTTTTCATAATGTTCTACAAATCCTGCATATTCTGCATGCATGTATAACATATATTGGGTCCAATTTGGACGAAACTGGGGTGGTGTTGTAACTATCTGACTGTGTTGTCAATCTTTCTTTCCGAGCTGTATCCAGGTACGAATTATTGATCAACACCATAGTGCGAGTTGAATAATTGTTTACTTTCTGCTAGCTCAACATGGCCCTCGCCTTTTAATTAATGACCACCAAGACAACAATCCAGCGCTGTTTAATAATTCCAGCTTAGTGTGATTAAGCGCACTCGTTCATGGGGAATGTAAACATTTATAAATCTGGCGCTGCTTTTGTCCCCGCATTATCGATCCTCTTTCGGTTCATATCGAAACATCGCTAATGCACCGATGAACACATTTTTTTCATTCATTTACTTAATTAACACCAGCCATCAGTCTTTTTTCGCTGATCATTTGCATATCTGTCCCTGCTGTGGCGCGTAATTCTATCCCCTTTTCCATCCAATTTTTCATTTCGCAAATTACGTGACACGATGACTCACGGAAGGTATAGATTTAATCAGTTTTATAGCGATTCCGTTATGAATTTGTTTGATTATCAATGGTCGATAACGGTGTAACAACCAGTGCATGCCCACCAATGAGTATCTTGCACTCATTTCATATTTCGGTGGAAGTTGGGTAATGCCCTGACCCCTGGTGGGGAAAAAGTAAGATGGAAATTTTGCTCTGTTCCAATTAAAAATCCATCTATTGGGTTGTCTATTAACGCCCCCTCTAAGGGGCGCCACGTTTCCCTGGCTTCGCATTACACACCTGACAAGCTACGGCGCTCATTTTAATTTTAATTACACGCTCCCCCACGTGCGACCCTGGGCGCTGCGTCTTCATCTGTGATGGGTTTTCCCCTCCTGTTTATTTCCCCCACTTTGGGACCCACATCAGCTTTTTTGCATCGAATTACACGTGCAATCTTCGTGCTTTGCGTGTAAAAATGTGTTCGCCGCCATAATGTGCACCAGAATTGATGCCCCCATCGCCCAACTGCTGTAGGTGGCGCTAGTGTGGTTAGTGTAGGATTTTTATCCAATGTTTGGATTTACAATGTTATATAACTGAATACAATGGATGCTGTGTACAGTGTAGTCACACTATTCACCTGCGTCTGATGGAATTGCTTAAATTTCGACATGCAATTGTAGGCCGTATCATAAAATACCGAGCAGAATTGTGAACCTCTGATTTGGAAGCAAATATGATTGCATATGATTGTATAGTTCTAATTTTTTTTTTAATTGAAAAGGTGCTTTTGTGAGTTTAAAAATCCATGTAAACCTGTTTGCTCATTCACCTTTACCATGTAGGCTAGCAGTGATTGACTCCGGCTAGTGGCAGCTATCTTTTTGGGATATGTTAGGTTGGGCAAAAAAAAAAAAAAATCGCAACAACAACAAAATAAATAAATAAAAAAAAACGAAAACTACAATGCTTGGTGTCAGTACATGTACTTCTGTCGCCATTTTCATTTTTCGAAATTTCAGATGCACTCCACTGCATCTCACCCTCACCGAGTAGAATTGTGAACCTCTGATTTGGAAGCAAATATGGTTGCATATGATTTTATAGTTCTAATTTTTTTTTTAATTGTAAAGGTGCTTTTGTGAGTTTAAAAACCAATGTAAACATGTTTGCTCATGCCCCTTTACCATGTAGGCTAGACAGTTTTCTCCTAACAGCTTGTAGGCTAGCAGTGATTGCCTCCAACTAGCGACAGCTACCAATACATCAAACAAATATCTTTTTCGGATATGTTAGGTTAGGCACGAAAACAAACAAAATCCCAAAAAAAAACGAAAACTACAATGCATGGTGTCAGTACGTATGTCGCCATTTTCCTTTTTATAAATTTCAGATGCACTCCACTGCATCTCACCCTCAGTGTCTGCATTTTTAAAACTTGTGTTTGCGGTTTAATTGGCTGAGTTTTGTGTCTCCCAACGCCCCTGGCCCTCCGAACAAAGCCAAACTAAGTAGTCGGTTCATTACACACGGGTTAGGAATGCTCGGTGATTCAGCACCCATGCACCTAACCCTCTCTTCCATGGCCCTCTCCCTTCCACGCAGATTCCTGATGAGATGTTTTGCCACATCTCATTTTCCTCCCTGACGATGGATATCCAATTTCCGCCTGGCCCAAACTCTGAAATCTGCAGATGACTGTCGCTGGAGGTGTCTCCTGGTGGGGAAAACTCTTCTGAAATTCATGATGAAATATTGTAATTCAAATTTTCCCTCGGTCTTGTCAATAGGGCTGGAGCTCATGGGTATCACATCTTATTATGGCGAGGATGGCATGGTGCATGTTTCCAACATCCCACAAATTGAGTTACTGTTTTAATGGACCGTGTGAATGAAATGGAAATAACGCAGGTTTCCAACTATGGCTGCAACTTGGCACTTTCTCTTATTTGGCAAATTGCAGTTAAAAATGATGGCCTGGTTGTTGGTAAGGTCTGGCACTCGATGCGCACAATGGAATGAATCTATTCTTCAAGTTCATGAATAAAATAATTTAGGTTTCCAACTATAGCTCCAACTTGGCACTTTCCTCTTATTTGCGCAAATTGCAGTTAAAAATAATGGACAAATGTGCAAGGTCTGGCACTTGATGCACACAATGGCCTTCTGGACAGCAACACCGACATTATTTCGCTTTTATTTATTGGCAATGTCTTTCCATGTACAGAGGCCGTCCCTCGGCAGTTGTTGCGAAGAATTGTGCTTTATTAAAAAGTCTCGTTTTTTGCTCGTTTCAGGAAGTTTATTGCGGTAAGGAGACCATTTGCACTGTGGACGGACTCCATTTCAATTCCGTCTACAATGCCCGGGTGAAGGCCTTCAACAGCACTGGAGAGGGCGATTACAGCGAATGCATTTGCTTGCAGACTGCCGAAGGTGATGGCCCTCTTCGGAGCATGCCCCATTGTGGTTTCCTGTCGTTTTCGACGAAATTGGTTTTAATTTTTCTGTGTCTTTGGCTCTTCCAGTGGCTTGGTTCACCATGGACACCGGCACGGCGCATCCGGACATCAAGTTCTCCAACGAGAACCAGACGGTGACTTGCGACAGCTACGAGCACCGGGTGGTGCTGGGGAACATCGGCTTCTCCAGGGGGGTGCACTACTGGGAAATCACCATCGACCGGTACGACAATAATGCGGACCCCGCCTTCGGGATTGCTCGGTTCGACACTGCCAAGGATATCATGTTAGGTCAGTAGAAGGCTATGCGGCCGCCAACCATGAAATTGCTGTCAAATGCATATTGGTGGCATGGTTGGTTGAGTGGTAAACTTATGTTGATTTTTTTTTAAATGTTGGTCAAATAGTGGAGCAACGTTAATTACACAATGGCCATGTGAAAGTTTGTTCCAGGATGAACCACATCCATCAATTGCTCTGTAGTTGACCGATTTTGGAAGTGTGTATTTTAGTTTCTGAGGTGCATTTCGTCAACGATTTAGATTGTCTACATTTGTTCAGGAGATTATGCTTATTTTCTTCAAAAGGAAATATCAGTGGCTAAACATGGCTTTTTTCAATTTTTTGTTAACTGATATACAGTTACCTAACATTATTTCGGCAGTTAGAAAGTATATGACTATATGCATGTAAGAAGAACACCGGAATAATAATTAAATTGTCCCCATTCCAAATGTGCACAAAATCTTCGTATTCCAACCCTACTTGCCTAGTATACAGGAATCACATCTGTCTTGTTTATAAAAATTCATCATTGTTGTTTGATTGCTAGTGGTTTTCTTGTATATTTACAAACCAGACCTAACATATAATGTAATTTCTGATTTAGCTGTCCCCTTCTAGTTGATTGCCTAGGCAATCACTACCAGCTTTAAAGTTGTGAGGGACTACCTCTTGAAAAATTCTATGGCTGCTAACTTGTAAAACAACCCTTTTATTTCTAATATTCTACAAATACATACATGCATCAACACTTTGAATGAGTAGAGTTGAAATAAAAAATTGCTTCGGAGTAGGGACTATACAATAGTAGTGCTTTTCTTTTGATCGGACTAAAAAATTTAGATATACCCATAAATATTTTTTGTGTGATGAGGTCTTTGAGCTGTGGAATGCTTTTGTTACCATTCCTTTACTAATACAATTGCATTCCTATTACAGGCAAAGACGAGAAGGGCTGGAGCATGTACATCGACAACCAGCGGAGCTGGTTCCTGCACCGGGACAAACACGCAAATCGGGCCGAGGGCGGCATCGAAGTCGGATCTGTCGTTGGCGTTCTTCTGGACTTGGACAATCGTCAGCTGAGTTTCTATGTCAACCAAGAGGTGCAAGGCCCAGTCGCCTTCACCGGGCTTCAAGGTGTGTTCTATCCCGCGCTTAGCATCAACCGTTGTGTAGAAATCACCGTTCACACGGCGCTGGAGCCTCCAATAGACCATGGGAGTGAAACTGGCGACTCCAGTAATTGAATGAGGTAATTCCACACTGAATTGAAACTGCCTAAAATCCGCTCTCAAGAATCCTGGACCGAACGTTCCGACGAGCTCCAACTCCATAATGGACCTCGGGGACCTCTGAGAGCTAGGAATCTTACTGAAATAAGAAGGTGCAGCTGACTTGGTCGTAATCACGTGGTTTAAGTGCACTTCGGCCTGGATCGAGAAGCCACTTATCAATACTGGCCGTGACATTTGCTACACCGCCATGGTTTCTGTTATTGGACATTGTCTTGCTTCGGTTTTCATCGATGGTGGCCTCTGTGAGGCAGTGGCGGCAACTTGGATTGCGCCGGCAAAACCAGCAAGCTCAATCACATCCGCCTGTATTACCCAGAGTTTGCATTTATTCGCTTCTTGCGCCATAATAGCATGTAGGTAGATGTTTAGCGTATTACTGCGCAGCTGCAGTCTGTCTGCTATGCTAAAAGATTAAGGCTTTTAGATGCCCCTTTCTACTAGTGCATTAGAAGAAGTTCCTTTTTAATTCTCTCGACATTGTCAATATTAACGTCTTTGCAGGAGGACTTCGGAACACCGTTCTGGCATTGAAATTGTTCGATATCTGCAGATTTTGTCTGCGTGGTATCGGGGTCGTCCTTTATATTACCGAGCTGTGACTTTGTGAAATTATGGCAACAAGGCCCTTAGCCTAAAGTGCACACTACTGTATATGTAAAACAGTGAATTTTCAGTTTTCCTCTTTTACAACCAGCTGAGCAAATACAGGGTGTGTTCTGGATTTGGTGTTGCAAATTCCATGACTTTTCCATGATCTTATAAAAGAATTTCAGTGCTTATTGAACGTTGAGCCGTTCCAGTTTAACAGTTAGGAAATCGTGATTTTCAGTGACACTCTTCCCTATGTTAACTTTAGCACTCGTCAGTTTCGAACCCAGACTTTTGACGACATGATCACTGGCAAAGGAAAATCGACTAGAGGACAAAAAAGCACAGTACAAAATGGGATGGCAATGATGCATGAATTTTAACCCAAATTTAACTGCAATTTAACCGCACCCCCTCCTCCCAAGTTTATGACATCTCAGTTTAACGTTTCCTATTTGCTCTAACATATTTGAATGATGTCATTAATTTGGATGGTATTCAGATGGCATCATATGGGATACACACCATTCTACGCTAATGCTTAAAGATCAATTCTAAAAGGAAACTTATCATGATTTACTAACGATGGCGTCAAAAAAGGTGACAAATTGCGAAAATCGACTGATAGACACCCTGATATAAATTGTTCGGAGTCGCGAGGAGATTTGTTAGGAAAAACTCTTGGGTTGAACATGTGTGAATTATGGACGACCCCGAATGTCTCTTGTAATTGAATTTGCAGTTAGTTGACATGATTTAGGAAATTGATTTTGGGCCAACATATGACGAGGTCCCATCCTGCTCAATTTGTATGTATGTTTAAAAGTAGTTTGAAGATCTGGCCGATAAGACATTGTCATAGTCATGCGCAATTATGAAGCAATTAGTCGGAAGTTAGCCAGTTTCATGGCATCCAAGTGCAGCGGTCCACATAATGAAATGGCACATATTGTACATATAAATATATATAACCCACAAGTTTTATTCCTATGAGGAAGTATTGTCTCATGTATATCATATCATAGCTATTCGCTCTGTCGATCAAAGATAAATGCTCCTCACTTTTGAAATATCCATCTACATATACATCATAAACAGTGTTTCCATCTACATGTATCAACAAGCTGTCTTCTCTAAGGCTACTTGCATATTTTCAATGCTTATTTTTTATTTTCAGAACGAGAGTAATTTTGGTGATAGTTGAATGAGCACCACCATCATGCCGCTATTGCAATAGCAGAAGCAAGATTATTCTAGAATTGATCAAGGCAGGATGCAGTAATTACTTTTCTAAATATGCCATGTTAGTCATCGCATAAAATTTCCAAATTCAACCCTTGGAACCTTCTATCCTCAGTATTTTTCATATCTCCATTTCATTTCCTATCGTTGTGCTACTTGGATTGGATAAAAATCTTTGGCATTGTACAGGTAACCTTTATTCAAGCCTTCGATCCAGTTTAAGTTGGTTTTCAACGATGCCCTAATTATCTCTATGGACACAGACGTCAAGAGCCCAAAAGTCAAGTCTTGATAACTGACTGAAAGTTGTTACATGCCAAGATAAGGGAATACAGTTTTGACCCGGTTGTATAGATTTTCGTTAATAGGAATAAACGTATTTCTCAACATTTCACTAATTCATTTAACATTGAACAATCGTCAATGTATTTATTAATAACATGTAATAATAGGCAAAATAACACGATATTTCCCCCCCAGCTTATTTTTCAACCTTTTTCTCATTACAGGCAAATCAAGCATGGCCAATGCTTGCAAAATGCTGGAAACTTAGAACATACAGTAACTCACAAATAACAATTTATTGGCATTTCGCCATATATTTAAAAAAAAAAGTAAGTGTAGAAGTACTCTTTTCACTGCATTCATATAGCAGACTGTTGTTTATGGTCAGAAGTGGGTAACCCAACTGTATATTTGTACATTCAACCTCGATCTTTATTTCCTTCTCATTGTTATTTTATAATTTTTTAATATGTATCCCATCAAAAATACTGCCCTCGTTATTAAAGAATTTGAAGTGCAGCCTGGAATATGAAGGAAGCGTGGTGTAAGCAGTCAATCTCGCTGCATACATAGGTAATTTTGTGATTTTTGTGTGATTTCACGTTTCTAAAAATAAAATGCTAATCCTGTTTTTTCATAGCATAACACCCATGCAAAACGCTGTTTCCCAACAGCTTTGTGTCGAGATTGTGGCAAGTAACAAAAAGATGTCATCTTTTCAATGCTAATTCCAAAATCTGCAGAAACATGTCCCTGTCTTTCTGTCGCTCCTCCATTTGTGACACTATCCTTTTGGCTTCGTACTCGATCTTCCTTTCTTTAAGAGCCAAACTTTTCTCTAGGAGAGCTGCATTCCTTTCCTCAATGGCAACCTTCCTCTTCTGGATCTGAATTTCCTCGTCCCTGTCTCTTTGTCGCTCCTCCTTTTGCAACTTGAGTCTTTTAGCCTCGAGTTCCATCTTTTTTTCTTCGAGAGCCGCATTCCTTTCATCAACCGCAATCTTCCTTTTCTGGATCTCAATTTCCTCGTCCCTGTTTTTCATCCGCTCCTCCGTTTGTGATGCGAGCCTGTTAGCTTCGAGCTCAACCTTTTTTACTTCAAGCTCAAACTTTTCCTCTTCGAGAGTCGTGTTCCTTCCCTCGATGGCAACCTTCATCTTCTGAATCTCCATTTCCTCAAAGATTAATTTCATTTGATTCTCTTGCAGAGTCCCTTCTTGGTCTTGTTTCTGTGAGAGAAGTCCCACCAAAGACGAGTGTTTTGGTTTTTTCATCGGTGGCAATTCAAAACTCGTCTCGTCATCTTCTCCAAGCACTACAGATGTGAAGACATCCAATGGTAAGCAAAATGTGACAGGATTTACAATCAATTTTAAAATGAAACTTACAACTGCTACACGAGGACAAAGGGCCATCTTTCACGGCTGTACATATATCTTCAATAACGCACAACGGTTTTTCCTTTTTGCCACCCTTTTTTTGTCCCGATGCCTCTCTATGAAGCTGTACCACATCCTATTATTCAGTTATTATTATTAAATGAATTTCAGCCAAAATATAATTACAAAAGATTTATTCGTCCGATAAAGAAAAATACCTGTAGCAAACTAATCTTCATGCTAACCTCCTCCTCTGTCCCACTGCTTCGCAGATTTTTCGTGTCGCCTTTGAGGTAGGCTTTTATCAGATTGATCGTCCTATCCCTACAACACCGTTTCCTGCCCGGCTTCTGTAAGGATATGTTCTCCGCCACTGTGTCCCACCTTTTTGGGTCCTCGAACGGATTGGTGGCTATCACCTCCCGCAGCAGGTCCAAATCTTGTCCGCAAGAAAATCGGTGATATTTCTTGAAACCCATACTAAAGTGGAAACGAGCAAGTAAACACGGGCAAAAAAAATCATTCGCAAAAAATTGAATGCCAATCGATAGGCCCAGTGTACATTTTCTCGGTGATGCTAGATTATGTCCTCATTATGCATTATCTAAATTATGCACATTGGTGGCCATCTTGCCAAACAAAGTTTGCAAGGCGAAAGTTGTTTGAAAAACATGCAGTTGATGCGATGTGACGGGAAAATCTCGAAAATGTGATCACGTAATATTTGAACGTCTAATATAAACCAAATTGGAGAAAACAATTCACTGTTCACCCAGTATACAGGCTACGCGTAAATACATGTAAGTATATGTAAAGTACGTGACGCCATTTTGTGATGTCATGCGTGATGCCCCAAATTGTATCGGCAAAAGAAGCGGTGATATAGTAAATTTGACAGTATTTATGAGAACGTGATATCTGTCCCATTAACAATTTCGACAAATGGCCTATTTATGAGAAGCAATGCCGAAGATACAGTGTATGTGCATGTACTGTACACTAGCTGTACATGATTACTTCCATCAATTCCTTTCATCAGTCATATCAGTGATGAAAGGAATTGATGGAAGTGGTCGTTTATAATGACCAGTCGAGTTGGTGAGTTTTGATAAATGTAACTAGCTGTACATGTATCAATGCACTGGGCATGGCGGGCAACACGTAATGTAGGGTAATACATTTATACACTGTACATGTACATTATGTAGTTATTGTACATGTACGCCAGTGAGACTATTGGATAGCCACAGCACATTTGAAATGTTGCTACAAACCTTAGCTGAGTTAGTTCATCACTACTCGAAAATGCATTCAAATGTGACATGGTGACTTCAGCTATTCAGCTTCTCCAGTAAAACCCTAAACGGCTAAATTGTCCACATTCAACTGAACCAAACGTAAACGCCTACGAAACGCTTAATTTTCGTTATGTTTTTAGCACTAGGTGGCGCACTCTGACCCACTTTTCGTGAGGCAGCCAAGGACGAAACGGAATGACGTCACAAATTGACGTATTCGGCGCAGCGCGTAGGCGGGAGAGGTTGGACGGCTTCGAAATTGCTCCAGAAAATTGACTAAGTAAATTGATTGTCATCCAGTCAATTTTCTAGAGTGTAAAGTGCTCAACGCTTTGCAGTTTTTGAAATTGTATGTACAAAATATCGATAGCCACACGTACATGTATATGCTACACATGCATGGGTGGCCCTATACATGCAGACCTTTTCTTGTATACATGTATGGCAGTTTTCAGTTTACGTAATTATGCATGCCCGCTTATTTTCCACATTTTTTTTTACAGGCAAATCAAGCGTGGTCAATGCTTGCAAAATGCTGGAAACTTAGAACAGTAATTCCCAAATAACAATTTATTGGCATTTCTCCATATATTTAAAAAAAGTAAGTGTAGATGTACACTCTAAAATTGAATGGAAAAGTGTGATGAAATGTACATGCGCTTTTTGCAAGAAATGAAAAACAATTTTAGTACAAACAAAGTATTGCTAAGTGCTAATTTCACTCTTATTGTGTCTTTGAGAGGAAGTTAAACACCTAGCTGTGTCCATCATGAAACAAATTTTGGAACATGTTTTTGGCTTATAAAAATAATGGTAATATGTAAATAAATGCTTACAATTTAATATGATATGTTCGCGAAACTTTATTATCATTTTTTAAAAAAAAGTTATTCAAAAACAAAATCGCGCTTGCTTGCGTTCCAATCCGTCGAACTTAGAAGGCGCCAAAATTGTTCCGAAATTGTTCAATAGAGGCTTAAAGGCAATTAAAAATCTTTTTTAACCATTATAATTTTTAATTTTTATTTAATGTGTCGATATTGTGGCAAGTAACAAAAAGATGTCATCTTTTCAATGCTAATTCCAAAATCTGCAGAAACATGTCCCTGTCTTTCTGTCGCTCCTCCATTTGTGATGCTATCCTTTTGGCTTCGTACTCGATCTTCCTTTCTTTAAGAGCCAAACGTTTCTCGAGGAGAGCTGCATTCCTTTCCTCAACGGCAACCTTTCTCTTCTGGATCTCAATTTCCTCGTCCCTGTCTCTTTGTCGCTCCTCCATTTGCAAGTCGAGTCTTTTAGTCTCGAGTTCCATCTTTTTTTCTACGAGAGCTGCATTCCTTTCATCAACTGCAATCTTCCTTTTCTGGATCTCAATTTCCTCGTTCCTGTTTTTCATCCGCTCCTCCGTTTGTGATGCGTGCCTGTTAGCTTCGAGCTCAACCTTTTGTGCTTCAAGCGCAAACTTTTCCTCTTCGAGAGTTGTGTTCCTTTCCTTGATGGCAACCTTCATCTTCTGAATCTCCATTTCCTCAAAGATTAATTTCATTTGATTCTCTTGCAGAGTCCCTTCTTGGTCTTGTTTCTGTGAGAGGAGTCCCATCAAGGACGAGTGTTTCAGTTTTTTCATCGGTGGCAATTCAAAATTCGTCTCGTCATCTTCTCCAAGCACTACAGATGTGAAGACATCCAACGGTAAGCAAAATGTGTCGGGATTTAAAGTCAGTTTTAAAATGAAACTTACCACTACTACACGAGGACAAAGGGCCATCTTTCACGGCTGTACATATATCTTGAACAACGCACAACGGTTTTTCCTTTTGGCCACCCCTGTTTAGTAACTCCTCTACAGTAATCTGTCTCAATCCCTGTCTATGGAGCTGTACCACATCCTATTATTCAGTTATTATTATTATATGAATTCCAGCCAAAATACAATTACAAAAGATTTTTCGTAAGATTAAGAAAAATACCTGCAGCAAACTCATCTTCATGTTAACCTCCTCATCTGTCCCACGGCTTATTAGATTTTTCATGTCGTTTTTGAGGTAGGTTTTGATCAGATTGTTCGTCCTTTCCCGACAACACCGTTTCGTGACCGGCAACAGTAAGGATAAGTTCTCCGCCACTTTATCCCACCTTTTTGGTTCCTCGAACGGATTGGTGGCTATCACCTCCCGCAGCAGGAACAAATCTTGTCCGCAAGAGAATCGGTGCGATTTCTTGAAACTCTTTCTAAAGTGGAAAAAAGTAAGTAAATACGGGCAAAAAAATCATTCGCAAAAAAATATTACCAACAGATAGGCCTAGTGTACATTTTCTCGGTGATGCTATATTATGCCCTCATTATGCATTATCTAGATTATGAATTACTTATGGTGGTCATTTTACCAAACGGAGTTTTGTGAGGTGAAAGTTGTTTTGGAAACATGCAGTTTATGAGATGTGACGAGAAAATCTCGAAAATGTGATCACGTAATATTTGAACGTCTAATAACCAAATTGGAGAAAACAATTCACTGTTCACCCTGTATAGGCTACGCGGGTACACGTACTGTACGTGACGCCTTTAGTGGTGTACGCCAATGGGAGTGCATTGGATAGCCACAGAACATTTGAAATGTTTCTACAAACCTTAGCCGAGTTAGTTCATCACCACTCAAAAGTGCATTCAAATGTGACATGGTGACATCGGCTATTCAGCTTCTCCAGTAAACCCCAAAACGACTAAATTGTCCACATTCAACTGACCCAATTCTGTGTTAAACGTAAACGCGTCTTTATGACGCTTAATTTTCGTTATGTTTTTAACACTAGATGGCGCTCTCTGTCACACTTTAACTAGAGGTCCTAGATTTACCAGAGGTTGGTCATAGCAAACTTTGGACGACATCTTGATGCATAGCTGAGCCATGACGTTCGAATTTTCTCTAGTTTGACTTTCACGTTTCGTTGTTTATAAAACGAAAACTTTTCTAAATATTATTTATTTCTTGAATCATTGACTATCATTGAATAAATGATAAACTTACCTCACTTTTCGGAATGTTGAAGCAAATTTCTCTGACCATTGGAAATTCAAAAGAATGAGGCATACACCAATTATGAAAGGCTGTGCATATTGCCTATTGGTCATTTACATAATGCACATGTTTTTTAAATTGACATACATCTATAATTAAGTAAATAGACACTGCGATTTTCCCCATCCCCATCCATGATAATGATACCAGCCTTGCTATAGATTGCGCCTATAGGTCACGTGCAGCCATCAACCAATAGCCAATTACATCGCCTATGACCAACCTCTGGTAAATCTATGATATCTACACTTTACGTGAGGCAGCCAACGACCAAACGGGTAGTTGTTTGACGTCACAAATTGACGTTTTTGGCATAGCGCGTAGGCGGGAGAGGTTGGACGGCGTTCGAAATTGCTGCAGTTATCTGGCAAGTAAATTAATTAAATGTTATGGTCGAACATGTAGAGAAGAATAATTGAGGACAACATATTGTACTTTTTTAATCACCACCTCAATGATAAAAATAAAAGGGCTGAATTCAACAATTTTCCACAAAAAAAAGATGATTCTACCCTGACCTTGAATAAAACGCGTTTTTATCTCTAATTTTCAGAGGTTTCCGCATTCAGACCTGCCATGGAAAACCTGGAGCTCTCAGGGAAATTGCAATGGCTTAATTGGAAACCGAATTTACCTAGAAAAGGTCAGGTAAACTCAAAAATGAATAGCGCTCTTCGGTTATAAAAGTCACTCACTTCTTTTGATTACTTGTGATCCCAGTCGGATGCACTTCAAGTACGTTTTAGCTGATTTAATTTCAATTCTGATATACATGTAGCATTCCTTATATTGGCACTTGTCATATTCTATCATTTTCAGTGGTTGAAACCTGGAATTTGGAAATGCCGAGGAAGTTGAAAACTTCATCTCTGGTGGAACCCCTATCAGTGTTAGGAAAATTTTTGTTTTTACTGGAATCAATTAAAAACGCCATGCCTGAAGGTAATTAACATAACAAGATAATCAAAACAAGCAAATGAATCTCATTATTCCTAATTAAAAAAGGCCCAAGCAGATATTTATATCAAGTTGCCTTCCTCGTGTTCTTCACTGTTGTTCCTTGCACATCACTGATTATAGCCTTCAGACTTCAGTGTGGGGTTAGCCAATCTTATCACATGATGCCAAAAGTGCGGCTGTCAAGGCACGCATGTGGTTGGCTACTGGCTGGCTGTCAAAACTGGGAAAGGATGGCCAGGTGGTGAAGGCCAGAACCGGCAGTTCTACAGCAGCTCCCACAGTCGGGTGTAGTGAAACAGCCATGGAACTCAGGAATTTGTAATTTGCTGACCAAATTGCAGGTAATACTTTCCATCTGTTTTTCAAAGTTGAGTTATGAGAAGCAAATGGGGCTGGCTTCATTGGCTTGTCTATTGGTGCGTGACTTCATGAAACAAACTACAAACTAATTGCAAACAAATTGTAGGGTGTAATTTGTTATCATGTGCATGTAGTGTAGGTAGAGGAATTTGCAGTTTAAATTGTTCCTTTGCTTGCAATATGCTCAGCGCATATCCGTGCCTCGAAACAATTGCCTTGAAAACAATGGCCTACTTATTTCATTTCTAACAAGTTTTAGCTTATTTGATTTTAACGAACACATGTGCATATGTATGCTTCAGGTGCTTCCATAAAATGCAGGCGTTATTTATCCAGTAAATTTTCAAGCTGCAGTTTTTGAAATTTTATGCAAAAAATTTCAATATTTACATACAATAAATGGGTCTCGTTTACGTACATGTACATGTAAAACATAACAGAAATAGTATTATTAAACGTGAAATGAAGTGACAGTAATGTCTTTATTGCTAAAATTTGAATTTTTTCCAAGTAATATACTGTATGAGTAATATACATGTATAACCACTGTAGACAACGAATTATTTGACATTGAGAAATTAAAATTGAATAATCCATCGTTGTATCAGTATTGATAACATGATTGGCATCAGTGTAACCACTTTGATGTGCAGTTCAATGCATGCACTTTTAGTACTTTAATTTCATTAAATTAATTTGGACCCTATATATATACATGTACAGTGCCATGTCACGCATCTCTATATCATATTTCATGATTTCATCTCCAATTTCAAATCGACAGATAACTCTGACATCCTCCTCAGCTTATCAGAAACCTCGCCCTCTGACGTTAGGCTTTGGATTCGTATGAATAAATAGACTGCTATTATCATACTACCAAATATCATGAAATATGCAAGTTTAACCGCATTGGTAACGACTTGCAAAGGTAACACCCTCGGCTAGAGACATCCATGGATTGACTAAACCATGAGATGCACCACACATGGAGTGTAATTAAAAACCAATCATGTTGTTAAAAAATGTAACGACATGTGATAGCATGCGGCTATCAGCAGGGCCGGCTCTACAATATAGGCGAACTAGGCAGCCGCCTAGGGCGCAGACGAAAGGGGGGCGCAGGCGGAGCCCT
>JAQFYZ010002918.1:0-15095 GCA_034695085.1 Cylindroiulus punctatus | reverse complement strand
GGAAATTTAAAGGATTGGTCAGGGAAAGTCAGGGAAAGTCAGGGAAACTAATTTGAGAATTTTGGTACGAACCATGTGATAGTAATGAAGGAGGCATGTGTATCGTGTGCAACTTATTAAGGTAATTTCGTGCTAATAATTTTCGAAGAAACAAGAATTTGCTCTCCTATACCCAATTGAATTTGACTGTTCTACTATCGTTCTATACGAAAAATAGGTGTAATTCGCCTCGTGTGTATTTTCCAGTGTACTTTTTGAAGACTTTATTTTTGAACCCCCATGCATTTGAAAGTTAATAACGAAGCTTATTAGCAAGGCACGATCTAAAGTTAAATTTAACATTCGTTTTTAAAAAATTTCGTTGTTCCCAGCTAGCTCACTATTAATCAGGATTTATATACTTGTACGAAGTACGCAGTAATAGGTTGCATTATTTGTCATAAAACTTGCTTGTAATAGTAATGGAACCACTATTGCAAATGTTATATCAATAGTTATGAGTTGTCAAGAATTTTCCGTGATGCACCAAAAGTTGGACTCACCAAAAGTGTAACTTCCTTGGAATAATCAACCGACAATTGATAAATTTGAATATTATTTTGGACATGTGGTGGCCGCCCATTATAATTGCCGCTATAAATTGGGTCAATTAATGCTGATATTGTCATGTATGGTTCATGGCCGTATATGTACACTGTACTAGCTGTATGTTTGGCAGATTTAATCCCGGGTTCATAGTGAAATGGGGTAAAGGTGTACTTTTGCATTTTCTTCGAATCATTTTGTTCACAAAGGAACTGGAACTGTATGATGTAATGTATTTGTTTGCCATCCTGTAAGAATGCACCACCATTCATGGGTGTTGGAAATTACACTGAAACTGCAGTGACAGCTACCTGAAAAAATGATCAAAGGACAAAATAGATTATCGATAAACATCACGAGAGCGAGGTTTTTAGGCGATTAAGCACTTCTTGCATTGTGTTCGCCAGGATGCATTTTGTTATAAACCGACAGTGACGATATGCAGTGACAAATAACCTTATTGGCCGAGAATTAACCTGCACGCAGTGGAGGGCTTTTAGAGCTGAAACATCGGCGTTTTTGTCGAGCATACTTATCTGAACTGGAAGTGAATTATCGCCAGGGAACTACGATAATTATTATCTTTAGAATAACTGGGCCTGCTCTCTCGGGCATACATTATGAATCGATTTCCCTGGCGCACGCCTACTTAATTACACAGAACGCATTGCTCCATAATTTATTCATGTCAAGTTGTGGTGCTCGAAGAACATCGAAAGCTATAGTTCTCGGAACTGTTTGCCCATATTAGCCAATGACATTTTGTGCGGTTACAAGATGGACTAACGATACACCCACACTGCCTCCTCGTTAGTATGCCTGTCAATTTGCTGGACCTGGAACCAGTCTCTACACCTCATTCTTTAGGTGCTTTGCGGTGTTTAATAACACCATTAACACATTTAGCGCCCTTCCAATAAACTCTTGATATTCTGGCACGGAGATGGAAGGACGTCAGAAATAGGTCCATTAGCAGGTTTCGCTGGTCATCGCAATGGAGGGACCGCAATTACGGAATAAATAAAGCAAGAGGCATATCCCTCTTGTTTATCCCAAACAAGACTGTTGCCAGAAAGTAAACCACAAACTCTGTCAGGCCAAGAACCTGCTGCTCGGGCGACTGTCATTGTTGGCCATAATGCAAGCAGAAGTAAAATGGTTTCAGTTGTTCCAGAATTCTTGAGTGCTTCCACCCAGCCTTGTATAAACACAGACGTGTTTTGCTAGGAGCATGCTTCTTTAATTATTAGATCGTTAAATGGGCTTTATTGGCCACGGTGAGGTTCCATCGCATAACCTATTGGCAAGGTGTATCCTGGTGGAAGAAAACTTAGTTTTATTGATTGCTGCTTGGTAGGAGGAAAAATACCCATAAATATAGTACCCCCATTTTGCGACACTGGTTCTAATAAGTCTGCTGTCGTAGATAGACATGTCAGCCTCAATACAATACACTAAGTACCTCTAAAGACTACGAGAGATTTTAGGTCATTCTTTACATCGACCTCGCGCAAGATTACTGAAGCATCGTTTTTAAAGGGAAGGCAACGTGACTTGTATGAAATCAGACGGAAATCTCTCTTGATTACATTCGGTGAATAATAATGGGCAAACAATCAACTCTTGCTGTGTCTTGCCCGCCTCAAAATCGATGTAAAATGTTAAATTGAATGCACCTTTCTGACAAAGCAAGATAGAAGACCCAAGTTGAAAAGATTTCCTCTTCGGTAACTTTGTCTATATGCAAAAAAGGAAGGATTATTCTTGTAAAAACAGAGAGAGCATCAATTTTTACATCCATATAAAAATCCGCTAGTCTTATTGAATACGAGACGTCACATTATGCGTCTACATAATCCAAGCATTCGACATATTTTCGATATGCATAATGGGTTAAATCCGAGCCCATGCGCATGAGATACCAAAAATAAGGCCGATTTTTGATCGGATTTTAACAGGTTACTGGATTATGTATAGTTGATATTGTAAATCGATTTAAGATGATGCCATAGCGGTGAAATACGAACCACATTACAATGTATATCCCAACAAAAATATGTACCACCGCCAGCAATTTTACACAACTGTTAATTTGTGAATACAGTTTTGTTAAACCTAAATGAAGTGATTAAAGGTTTGTATAAATAAACGTGCAGCGTGGATTTTTACGGTGGAATTGAATTGAACTTTCTACTGTATAAATAAACGTATAAGGAATATGGAATTCTCTCATCGTTCCCTTCTTTTAGAAATAATTACATCCTTACCATATAGGCAACTGGAATTACCCAGAATACCACATTCAAATTGGACCTCCGCATGCAGATATATTGATTAAACATGAGCAATGGAAATAATGCGGTGAATAATGCTTCAAATGCACTCAAAACCCGCAATAGATTTGGAAAATGTCCAATAACCTGGCGTATACAGATATACAGCTTATATTGTAGTACAGGATATGTATCATTTTCCATTGAAAAGTTCAAATAGCATCTCTTTCGAATCATGCCTATTTTCAAACTTAAGCATTCAGAATATATTAACATTATTAAACCAATACCTTTCCAAATTAGACAAATCCTGTTCGGAGCATGTAAACTCAAAATGGGTTGGGTGAAATTTAGAAATATAGAATAAGAGATATTTAAGGTGATGCCCAGCAATGTCTGTTTGTTTACCTTTACTACAAGCTTGTAAACTTATATACATGTATTATCCCAAAACTCCCAATGAGTTAGTTTTCCAGTATGCTTGCCAGTATGTTTAAAAAGGCGATTGGAAAATCTACAACATTCGCAGGTATGATATTCGGATATAAATCCGAGTTTATGAGTTATGAAATACTATTTACGTGCCTTTAGCGAATTCGCATAATCCACGTGTACACATTTGTCATTTTAATCATTCGTATCGATTTTCATATTCTTGGCGTAATTCTCAAAAAGGCACGTTTCATAAATACTGTACGAGTACAAACTTGATAGCATATGTGGGATTCTAAAGCTAATGAAATTTGACTTCATTTGCTTAAAAGGAAAGCGCATTCAATTAAATACCGGTATGGCATTAATATTGCAAATACTGTAACCCAAATAATTCCAGTTTTATAATTAACTCTACCTTCGAGTTTTTGGAAATGGAACTTGCAACGAATAGCGTACTATGTACGCTAATAACATATTGCTCAGAGAATATATTTTTCGAAATATATTCGACGTATTTCACGCATCTTTTCATGTAATATATAAACTAATTCGAAGATTCACGCATTTTTAGCTTCTTGCAGAAAAATTGTTGCAAAAAAATTCCTTTTATGCCCGGATTTCATACCTATTTTCGTATGAATTGTCAACTTCATATTAAAAGAGTGGATTTATGTTGAGAAGATTATAAAATCTTATTTTCATATCTAGTCATGTCCAGACGGCACTTGATCAATACTGTATAGCAGAATGATTTACAGATAAGAGAATAATGTATAACAATTGAAGTGCCCATGCTTTCAAAAATGAAAGCCGGTGCATGCATTATATCAAGTAAAGCGACCATGCTTTCAAAAATGAAAGCCGGTGCATGCATTATATCAAGTAAAGCCATAAGTTTATTACAGCACATCGTGACATCCATGAATGCTCTGAAATCTGGCCTGAAATTAAAGTACGAGAATATATTCATGATGGAGTGCGTTTGAAGTTTCAATCTGTAACTACACCTTTTCGAAACCAAGATAGCTGTTATATTTGAACATTTGTTTTGGTTATTTGAAGGTGATTTCATATAGCACTTCATGTATCTCGCATTGTATACAGGTTTTCTCGGTGCACTTATTTCGTTTCGACTTTTAACTACCACCTACAGCCGCTAATGATGATCGATGATCACTTCAAAAAATCTTGGGTGGATATTTTTCGCAGTTCAATGCCCATAAGTGTCAGTTGTACTACAAGTAACCGCAGAAAAAAAACATTCAATGTTAATGGACATTGACTGATCCTGCGTGTATGTATAGAAATAATAGGAATAATGCAGCTTATAAGCGAAAAACAATATCGATTTTGTCTACGTCTTCTCAGACCTAATCGCTCTTTGCTTTATATACTAAATTTATTATTATATCATTCTTCTCTGTAAATGCACAAGTATTAAATTCGCACAGGTAGTTAAAGTTCAACTTTGATATTAGTGTTTCGAAGGCCAATGTGATGCAGAATTGATTGTTTGCATATGGATTTTATGCAACCAAAAGCAGATGACCTACATGATAGAAAAGGTATTGATTTCTCCGTGAAGTAGCCAATTGTGTTTACAGAACATCTGCGGGTTACTGAGATGATTTAGCGTGTGCTCATATGAGAGATCGTTTCATTAATCAAACTACATGGGGAAGATTGGCCCAGAAAGTGTTGAGAAGAGTCATTGTGATATACTGTTGAAATGTCACAAGGATATTCGTTCCCATTTGTAAGAATTAGCAGAATGTAAACTAAATGACCGTTTCGAGAACGGTTAACCCCACATGAACATGTAAATATAAGAAACATTTTGGTATATTCAATATATAAGAAACATTTTGGTATATTCAATATATCAGAAACATTTTGGTATATTCAATATATCAGAAACATTTTGGTATATTCAATATATCAGAATCCGAAAGCAATTCACAGAAACTATTGTACTAGACGAACCGTTTTTAGGTTGGTTTCGTCATCCTCTACAACTTTCAACATGGAACTGTACTAGGTTTCGATTTATACTGTATACTGTACTTGAATAGTTGAAGATCAAGCCTTGTGAGCACCTGGCTATATCTCGATCGTGGTTTTGCAATTCGTGCAACTTTTAAGGTGACATCGTTCTAAATCGCCTTGTGTAACAAATATGTCTGTCGTTTTTTTTTATCAAAATACAACATCTACAAAGTATCATCAACTCTAATCATAAATCAGGGGCGTTTTTAATCATTTATCGAATCCTCGTGTTTATGCATATTGCATCTGCTTCTATAGTAATCACATTAAAATAGCTCATTTAGCGACTTGCAAAGGCTGTAATTTGTAAATGCCTAATTTTAGATGTCTCTCGCAGTGTCTGCTTACTAATGAGGTGTCAAATAAAAAAAGTTTGCTCGCCTTTTACAGTATACTAACAAGAATGACTCGAAACGATTCATTAAAATGCGAACAATACGATGTTAACGGCTATTAAACTGGAAATAAAAACGTGCAATGTTTGCAGTGTTTGTGCTTGCAAAGCCGTATGACATCATTTTCCTGACACGAGGTATAATTAAAATAAAATCGTCAACGGGTAAATCAGCGCTACGTGTACGTTGATTGAAATCAGTACACTGCTGTACCTCTGAGGCAGCCAAGATTTAAATAATTGCTGTAATTCGGGTTGCTCTAATGCACTCAATCTTGGATTCTGGCCAACATTTATCCGCAATTATATTTCGATCCGATTGATTCCGCATAATAAGCATAAAACGAGAGAAAGGCGTAAACGTATCATTCGCTATACCCAATTTAGGGTATGGCTCCCCATAGGGTTTTATATTATCATTTCTCAGAGATGGTAGAACGTAAAAGATTTGCCTATTGTATGTTGTTGAATTTGATGCTCATGGAAAGAGTTTGATGCAGTACTGATTTTAAAGAGAAAATCAGCAGGGCTAGCTATAAATTATAATTAAACTTATACGCGAGGATACACAATATTGTAATTATAAAATTTTTATGATGTTTTATTGGTTCCAGAGTGGGGGTAGGGGTTAACAAAAATATGTTGAACATCCAGGAGTGGAGAGGGAGGGGTTACCAATTCTGACAAAAAATGGATTCTAGAAGAGGGTAGGGGTTCATAAAGTTCACTTTAATGGTATAGCTGGTAGCCTGGTATACTTATTGTTGGAAATTACTGAGTTATGAATTAGTAATTCAATCAGTAATCCAAATCTTTGGTATACAAAGACCGCATCCGTTTATTTCAACGTAGTCCCTTGCACCATGTGAAACCTTGGCTATATTGCAAGTCTTGATAAATGACGGTATATCTCTTGGCTTAAGACAATAGGAAGATCGATACGTCGACTTGATCCATTATAGCGTTTTCAATCTGCGATGTCGAACAATGGTACATATAGCTGACGTCTCCTGTGTATTTCCAAACGCTAGGTTTACTGTAGCTCAACTGTTGCCTGGACAACCCAACCTCATAAATTCCTCCTTGATGGTTGTGTATAAAATGGGGGATCTAGGTATCTTTTTGGTATATCGAATACAAACAACAAAGTGCAAGCAAATCATGAAGATCCATTTCATAGCTTATTTTGGATGAGCGTCGACGAAATAGTGGGAGAAAGCTGTAATTATTTATGTATAAACACTGTAAACTGCTATGGCAAAGCCCCGTGCAATGCTGAAGATGGAGCTATCAATGAAATTGATCCTGTCTGAAGTATATTAAGACATAAATAATGAATGTCATTAAAAAGTAAGTCTCCGTGGTTACGAGTATTTCTATGCATTGATGCCCAACTGCCGCAAGGATATGTGACGAAGTTATACGATCAATATCAAGAGTATTTTAATGAACCAACTTTTGTTAATTTCTTTCGATATTTTCTTTGTCTTTTATTGCTGTCTAAACTTGTGCTTCACTTCATTTTTACACAAATGAGAACTATTTATTGGTTTTATTGGACGCTTTATTTGCTCTAAACGAAGTTTTACTGTTTATAAGGACGTGCTTAATTGGCGTAATTGAGTTACAGGTAAATTGTTTTTGATAGTTAAGATATGGAGTGCGCCGTACGAAATTTCAAATTAATATAGCGGCGTGAAAGCTATTGGAATTGTTCTGTGTTAATTAAATGCCGCGTGTTTATTAGGAATTAGTTAAGCAGGTCTGATATCAATTTTAAGCCAGTTAAGAGGAAACATTTGATTGGGCAGATGTAATTAACTTGGCAACCTATCGAATTACATGTATTTGCTAAGATTGTAGTACATGTAATTACGATTTTCAAAATGTGTTAAGCGCCTGTGCCTTGTAGAGTATTTTCACATTCAAACCTGAGATTTGGAAACATCGGTCACGTCAATAAATAATTGTACAGTTTGCGCAATTCAATGATCAATAGCATAATTCCATAAAGCGCGTTTTGTTAGATATTGAGGAAATACTCGAATTTACACATGTATCCATGTAATGTATTTAAAAAAGTCAGTTTCATTTATCCAATACGCTACATGTTCAATCGATATACATATAAGAGAAAAAAATATCATAGACCAGCTCGTGATCGTAAAAACAACGGAAACGTATTCATGCATCGCCAATATCCAGGTTGTTTTCTTTGTAAATAAGAACAATAACAGCCTGAAGCCATATATGGTGCTGGGTTTTATTTATGCTGTGATTCCGGATTGAATTTTTAGGTCTAGTGTATTTATGGCCTTGTTGCTTTAGGCGTTCTGCTGCAATACATGGATAGAAGGTGGCTTTGTCATGTGAAAGGCTTCTTGAAATGTATCATATCAAATGTATATTCTACAGTATCTTAATAGACGAGCATATTTAAATTAATGTAATTCACGTAGAACTCCATACTATGCTGTAATATACACTGAATTTAATGCATCGGGTTAATTATAATTTTCGAAATTCGAGCAATCCATTTAAGTGGTTGTGGAGGTTGACTATACACTTTACATATATTTTGGAAAAACTAGACTAATTACGTGGAGGCATTTCTAGATTGAAATTGTTATCAAATGAATAAAATGCATATATCCAAATGATAGCCTTAAGCTTCAGCTATTGGAAATTCAGTTTGAGGATATACAGTACATGTAGTTGTTCGCTAGCTTCTTTACCCTAGCTATGGCAAATGCTTGCTGATTGTAAGGTACTGGGTTGAATTGAATTCAGTTACTCAATTCAATTGAATTAGGAGCTCCACTCATTAAACGTTCTTCTGGAATTTCAGAGGCCTAGAGTTAATTCCACCATTCCCACATCTCATTTTTCTCATCGTTGTTACCCCAAAAATAAGACCTGGCTTGATATTTCAATATGATCCTGATATATGTTTATTTTATTCTCAACTAAATGTAAAAGCCCTACCCTGAAAATAAGTCTAGTTCAGATCGTCAACTTATAGACAGATGGACGTATTTTGAATTTTGACATTTATTTTAAAACAATTTTATTTTATTAGGCCTGGAGTGTTAACTGTGTAATTCCTGCGTAAATTATCACTAGACGAATTTGTCTGGACTATTGTCTGGAATGTCGATCAATTTTTTCTTAATTAGAATCATCCACTAAACACACAAATGCTGACATTATAATTAAACATTTTTAAAGTAATTGGTTGCCGTTGTGTCGACGGTGGATACAAATTGCTCATCTCGGGCCCATAAATGATAATTACTCGTGGCAATGCCAGTTCAAGTGTTAGCTGCCACGAGGAACCAAATTTGGATATTTGAAAAAGCAGATGTTCAAATTGGTTGTGGAATCATAAGCATAACTGAGCCCGTACTACCTCAGAAATGACTCTTCAAAAATCCAATTACCTTGTATGTCAAACCTTTTAGCTGCGATAGCAAGATCCACAGACTGATACTCAAGTATAATCACGGTGCGTTATAAACGAAGTTATTCGAATGAAATTTCTAGCTAAATATTTGTAAATATCTTATTACGTTTTGGCAATTGCTTTCGTGCAGTTCTAACCTGGATGTGCGTCTGTTTCTAACTTAATTGCGACAGGCAATGCAAATCATTCGACTAAGAAATCCACCATGAGCACGTCTCAATGTGCACCAGGCTCGTCCAATTTTTGCAATTGGCAAATCAAATTAGGCAAAGAGTTTTCTTTCAATCAGCTCGTATATTACATGCCTGATTAGTCCACAATGATTGATCAAGCTGCATTCTCGTGCGTACTCGTATACAGTGGAAATGATGTATTCAAAGTGCATGCGAAGTTGGCAGAAGATAACTCTATGGGAATTGACATCATAATAGAATTCCTTCAGTATACAGTACATGTAGATCACCAATATAACCCCACTTTGGGCCGCTACCTTGATAAAACCTGGAAGGTGTAAAACTATAAATCCTTCGGCACCATATGTGCGATAAAAGATTTCGTCCTAATTTAATTAAAGCTAATGTCACTTATGTATGCTTCACCCCCTGCGAATCTAACCGGAAATGAAAAAAATTGACACACTTAGGCGAATGGGAGATGCTGGCGTACTGAAATCGTTGAATTGAATTCTAGGATGTGCAGGAAAATACTGCATTCATGCTAATATGAGAGATAAGTAGAACATTGCATAATTGGAATTGCAAATGCTGCACAATTCGTGAACGTATTTAACGCAAAGGTAGCTACGCTATGGCGGTTATTTTCCACATGCAAGTTTTCTCAAATGCGGTAACAACATCTTAAGACATCGATTGCAGGTGCATTCAAACTCAACTTTAATTAATTTATAAATTATGCTGGAAATTTGTTCAAATTAACATCAATGGTTAAACTGCTAGTTTGCTGTTTATTTCTGTTTGGAGCATTATAATTCCTAGAATTTGATATGTATAGTTGGTAAACATGTATTATTCCAATATGTTATGCTGTTTTTGATTTACCAATTTTTGTAAACGCATATCATATTGAAAACTAGTTTATGTGGGTACAAACTGTATACAGTGCAATTTATTCATGAGTGGAATAATATGGTGAACGTGGTAGTTCACCTAAATCGAATGCATTATTTTTCACGATAATTAAGGGCGGTGTGTTGTCTTGTCAAACAAAATGCATGCTTAGGAATGGGAATTGGATGCGAAATGTGCTAGGTCTATCTAGATAAATCAGACATTCCAGATGTTTTTTGTTTACGTAAAGCGTAAAAGAAATGTTTTTTCCTAATTTGGCAACCAGGCAATTAGTAATCAGTCGCAACTAACGTTATGCCCGTACATATGCAAATTTCATGCTTGCCCGCATTTCAGGCGATATGGAGTATAATTTGAGCCTGTGTAAATATTTTGATACCAGCATTTCACTTTGAAATTTTAATGGCATCTGTTAAATTTTCATCCAGTCGAGGATTAAGTAGAAAGTTTCTCTTTGACTGTGCTCAATTAGCGGCGATCGATATGGATAGCAAAGTAGCACTGATGTACTGAATATTTCCGCATCGATTATTAAATGGGATACGATGGGTCAGATATAAGGGAATGAATTGTGCATTAATGGTAAAAAAGTTCTTGTATTCCATAGATTGGCATATTAGATTCCCGCATCCTGCACTAATACACATTATTTTAAATTTTTCCCCAGGTAAATTTCATTTTGAGTCTTGTGAATTTTATTATGTCTACCTAAACTAAACAAACTTAAAATAATCTAAACATGTTATTTCTGATTTAAGTGCCCCTAACAATCAGGCAATCACTATTAGCTTGCAAGCCATGAGGGAGAGTCAGTCTATGTGCAATAGAACAGCCCTTTTTATTTATGATTGATGCCACTCCACATTAACTCTACTGTGAGGGGTTCAGTTTAAACGCTAATGTTAATGAACATGAATATAATGTGCACTAATGCTACTACGGCCTTATGGAACGTCCCATGACATCTAATTGGACTTTGGACGTTGATTTGGTCGTTTGAAATTCTACCTATTATTCCACAAAAGCTAAATGAACCAGTTAGATTTGATTACTTCATGGCTGACTTATATACTGTTAGTTTCGATTGTCATGTCTCCGAAACATTTTCATTATGAATGGCCGGTAACCACTTCTTGGAACACCCTACATGTACGCTCGTATATGGTACATGTACATAGTAACTCTCCCATGATGCTGATCTTCCTACATTATAATTGGAAAACGGCTATGCATAAGTTGCTCGAATGTTTTCATATGCATTATATCAGCTGTGGTGTTAGGCAAACTATTTATGTAATAGACGCATTTTCTGTGACAACAATTAATTCTCAAATTAATATTAGCGATGCATGGCTCAGCAGATTTTGCATTGAAAGTCCGAGCTATTAATAGCGCGCATTACGTCAACGTTTGTTTGTTTCGATGCTTTTTTCGCTGCTACTTCAGTTCTTGAAACCAAGCTACGTCAGTCGATGATACCTGTTATTGGAGAATTAAATGAATAGGATACACACGATCACTATCTCCATGACATTAATCTGGGCCAAACCACGTATCACTATCACAGTGGGAACGAGGAAACAGGCATTAAAATTCCACAATGTTCGTTACTATGCGTTTGAGGATCCGAAAAATTCAGATGAACCCCAGGCAGCGAAAAATAGTCTTTTCAATTTCCGACAGGATTTATGCCATGTCTTTATTCCCTGGGAGCTGCGGATGCGATTTAAGGATGGTCTTGTCATCCTTAATATATTTTAGCCGCTTCTCGAATGGGGCTGCATGGCCCATTTCTAACTTGCCACACATAACACTCGCTCGTTGCATACATTTGTGGTCGCATTCATTGCGGCTTGAATCCGAGCTGAAGAGGAATATTTGATGGAATCGCTGAAAACCTAGACGGTGAAAAATGGAGGAATTACGTTGCGATGGTTTAATGGAAATTTCCAGCTTGCCTACAAAAGGACGGTTATACTTCGTGGAAAAACAGACTTTGCTGTACATGTACTTGTACTGTATATGCGATGCGAAAGTATGAAATTGACGTGGATATAGGATTCTGTCTTTCTCAACTTTGCAAGTTGTAGTTTGTATGACTCACGCCAAATCTGTGTGCAAATCTCTTCATTAATTTAGATTCCCTGTAACAGAATTTTCGGCTCTTCTATGCAAAATGCTTGGCTCGTCATAGCCACTATGAGTAAGTGGGCTTCTCCTCAAGCTCGCAGACTGGTAGTGATTGCCTGACGGCTTGGCAGCTATATAAAGGAGTTCCGTTTTTGGGTTGGTTTAGTTTAGGTTAAATGCGAGAAAAGAAAAAAGATTAGAAGAATAAATAAATTGCTACATGGGTTGGAATATATATTGACACATTTGGAGCAAGGCGGTACACCCAATATATATATCATGTCCGAAATGTTTGCTTTCGATTGCCCAGTTCTAGAAACTGCCCATCAATCCAAATATCCCCTCAACTTTGCATATTTACCATATGGGCCTTGTCAAGATGAACCTAGACGTTCGACGATATATGTGTAGACAGCCACATTAGCAATACTGTCTGATATTGCTCTTAAAAGCTTTCGCATTGTGTTTATTTGGACCGAGTAAATCTCATAAGTGCGATCCGGTGCGAAATCATCCACTTAACTCGTATTGAGATGTCATGGAATTCTCACGAGATACAGATATTCACCTAGATTCGGTAAATTAATTTAGTGTGGTTAGCAATCGTTGCAGTAACATTATGGGCTGTCATATATTTAGCACATGTACACTGTAAAGTGGACATGTCTGTCCGTCACAATGAGCTCAAAGTATTTTTAATTCTTTTAAAGAAAAGTTGACCATCCAATCTATCTACAATGTACATGTAGAGGAATGTCTCACTTTATGTAATAATGGGGACCGGAGAATATACTTAATGCTAAGCACCATCATTTTTGAATTAATGATGCATTTTCAAGGTAAAATGTTAAGCATAATTTTATTATTGGATAATTTTTATTGTTATGGTTGCAAATCTCAGAAGTTGAATGCTTTTAATGTATATTTGGAAAGTAACTAACTTCAGCTAATGGCAATTAAGTTTAATACAACCGTGAATGTGGCGAACGTCTCTTTCACCACCTGGTCTCACGTTGCTTTTTAAACGATCTGCCAATTTATCAATTCAGTCATGACGGAGAAGTTCGATAAACAAATTGACCTTTTCAAAACATAGCAAACTCACCAACCATTATTCATTATTTTATGCTGTTACGTTAAAGACTCGCTAGTCTCTTTTAAAGATACATCTATTCCGTTCTACAACAAAGTATGTAGCAATTTTGAAAACAATCTGTACAAATATAAACACGTAAACTGTGAAAAAAATTAACGTTAAAAAATGCAAACTTTGTTCTATGCTTCTTTATATCCATCAAGGTAATATTGCTCTTAAGAAGTTTTTTTAATAAGATGCTTCTGACTTCCTAATACATTCTAAAGAAATGATGTTTCGAGGCATCAAGTTCCGAAATTTCCTGACAGATAAACAATGGCAAGAACACCATTTTTTCTCACATTATTATACTGAGAAATAATGTGCATTCCATACTCCAATTAGTGTAAACGGAAGTTAAGCTTGTTGTTTCAGCTGCTTTCATCGCTCATAAATTTTATCATAATTAGCAAAAGTCATCACAAATACTAACGCTTATACGCAAGCTACAATGCGCAATTAATGTTTCGAAGATAATTTTAGGTCAGCATTATCATACGTCTTCTTCAAATGAAAGATCAGTTTAGGTAATACATGTACGTGTATGCGTTATGAAGGTTGGATAAGGTTGTATGTAAACAATCGTATATACTATAGATCAAGGTTCGCTATTTTTACACACTCGTTATTCGCTAATTGCTCGTATTAATTATGACATGTATTGTTTCATTATTAATACTTGTTTGCTGCACGCGTCGTTATTTGAATAATGGAATTCTGTTTGCCTTATTCGAGATTGTTATTAGAATAGCATGTTTAACGTATGGTACGTTTGACGCTTGGGTTATAAAATCTTGAATCGAGATAAGACATTGTATGTAATGTACAGTACATACAGTACAGGCAAACACAAATATTTGACAGTAAGCTACTGAGCTTAACGAAACGTATATTTTTATAGGTTATGTACATGTATGTCAACTGCAGTGCATGCTGTAGCACACTGTACAATTGTACAGGTACATACTGTATCTTGAAGCAATTTTTGCTATTATTAAAATTTTAGATAAACCGATGCTACGGATCGAAGCAACAATGATATTGTAGGTATATAAAAAGCTGTTTCACTTTATAGGTTCGATTTTTTTTCGTTCGGGTTCTACTCCCAATAGATCAGACTAAGAGCTTCTTTGTGTACTTCGCTAGATCACAATCACACATTTGCCTATGAATAAATGTGATGCAACCCACTAACTTGGCAGTAGAGTACTTTCGCCAACAGCGACTTGATATCTCAAGTCGCTGTTCAGGATTTTATGAAGAGTATTTAAAATGTATCCTTAATTAGGAGTTATTTCAAAGATTTTATGCACAAACATTGTACCGAGACGTATGCAAATGGTTCTGAGATCCTGCATGCATTGAGATATCCCTATAATCTATTACTGCTAAATAGATCCACCCATCCGTCCTGTATAGCTTATAACGAAGGCGTTGTAGTTGTTATTTTACCATCAATTCTAAGCATAAAAAATCTTTCAACGAAACATGTTTACTAGCAGGTGCGCAGTTAACCACTCGTACAAGTCGATTTTGAGAAAAATTC
>JAQFYZ010002917.1:0-15096 GCA_034695085.1 Cylindroiulus punctatus | reverse complement strand
ACTGGTATGTAATTAAATACATACTACAATATTATACAGCTTCACCTTATAGTTCCTTAGTAATTTGCGATTATTGAATGTGATCACAGCAGTTTTAAGGGGTGTATCATTTTCACGTTGAGCCACTGTACATGTATGTGTTCAGTTGACTTGAAAATAAAAATGACGATACAACAGAAGTCTTTAAAAATTGAAGAGGTCGATCGTTATTTGTGGTTTGGAGACTGGAGATACCAACTGATATGTCGGCATTGATTGAAATTAAGGAGGGAGTATCGGTTATTGGCGACATTTGGGAGAAATTGAGTACAAGCGTTTCATTAAAGTTTTGTTTTTATCTATATCCATGCTAAAAAAACTGTTTGTTTCGACGCCAGTATAGTGACGGAACTAGATATTACGTCGGATTATTTCACCGATTCGGCTATCAGATATGGGACAGTGACTAACTGAACAAGAGGTGGCCATAATACCCCTGATTACATTGCGGCAACTCAACGAGAATAGTGGTAGAATCTCAATTATATCATATTGCAGTGAATAAATTTGCATGACTTGAAACTCGGCCACCATTTTCAATCCGTGGCTGTAATAAAACTGGAGTATTAGGTATTTCTGTGAACAACTTTGATCGCACGTTTTGTTTACACTTATTTTGCTGAAATGTTTCGGAGGTCGGAAGTTGGATTGACCATGATGACCATGGATTTTTTTGTTTAATTTGGTGTATTCTGTTATTCTACAGACATACTGTACATACATAATCCGATAAGCACATTCTCGGATTTCTGAAACCAGCCCGGAAGGTTTTCAAGAGGGTAAATTAACTAGATTTTGCGCAGTCAGGAAGGGAAAACGATTCCTAATATGCTTGTAAAATTCAAAAAATTTCTGTTTTATGACTATTAAAGTGAGCCGGTGCGATATGATACTCCCAGTGACGAATCCAGGATAGTTTTTGTAGCGGCGTATGGTACTATAAAGTGCAGGGATGTGGCCGATGTGACAAATGTGACAAAATGTAACAATTTGAAACCTGTGTGACAAATGTGACAAAATGTGACAATTTCTGCAAAAAATTGAAAATAATGTGACAAATGCAACAATAAAGAGAGAAGCCTCTTTTATGCATGATCTATCTGTAGAATTATAAGGGGGACTGGGCTCAAAAAAAGTATGTTGATGAAGAGGAAATTACCATAAAGAAGGAAAACGCCCAAAAAATATTGCACGCAGGAATGGAGATGTTACATGAGGCCTGCAGTACTAGCTGCGCAGATGTAGTAAAAGTAGAAGCTGCAAATGCCATCATTCAAAGCGGCAAGGTGGCAAAAGAGCTTGCTGATGAAAACTTGAATCAGTTATCCAAAACGTGTGTAAAAAGGAAAAAAAATTGAATAAGATGTAACATTTTTGCAGATAAAGTATATTTTGTGAGAATTTTGATGAACTAAGAATCAATTGCATAACATTTGCATGTGACAAAATGTGACAAACGCGATATTTGCATGTGACAAAATGTGATAAATGCGATATTTGCATGTGACAAATGTCCAATTCTTGGATGTGACAAAATGTGACAAAATAGGACATAGCTGGCCACATGCCTGAAAGTGTTAAAATGTTGAAAATGGGTGGTGCCTCTTCAAGTATACTTATATTCTACTATGCGAATACATGCACCCCTGGTTGGGAACATGCAACCATATGCAGGAGGCTGCACGTGCCTCCTGGATCCGCAGCTGATGTTGCCGTATGTGGTTGGGAATATACCCATGGGCATGTGACACCTCATATCGTACGGACAGATACACTATGGCTAAACGTGCAAATGGTACACCCATTAAAACTTTTGTGATCACAGTTAATAATCGCAAATTATAGAGTAGCTATAAGCAGCGCCGGATTTAGACTTTAGGGAGCCCGGGGCACTCTAACTTTGGGTGCCCTTTGAAAAGGTGAAACGGGTGCCCCAAGGGGGGGTCTGGGGGGTGTAAACCCCCCCAGGGGGATAGGGGTGTCCGGGGGATATCCCCCGGCATTTTTTTTGAAAATTAGAAGCAAAAGTATGAGTTTTATGGCACTTTGGAGCGCGATTTTTCAAGTAGCCTTAAACATTTTAGTGATTTTTCAATTTGTTCCAACACAATGGGGAGAGGGTTATATCTGAATGACATGAATGGTAGCTTTTGCAGGTACCAGTGCGACCTATTTCTGTTACAGAATTTGCAAACAGTAAGAAGCGCCCATCGGAATTGTAACATCAAAACAGAAAAGATTGAAAACCATTGAAAAGGGGTGAAGTACACACATTAAACTACTATGATCAGTTAATAATCGCAAATTAAAGAGCAACTATAAGGTATTGTAATATTAATTTAATTGCATACTAGTGAACAAATAAGCACCATCATTTCATTAAATTAATTAAAGGAAAAAAATATTGAAGGAGTACTATGTCAAAGTTAATATGATACAGCAAAGAAACGCCAAAGTGAAAATGGTACAGACCAAAATCTACTAGTCTTTGAATCAGTATTTGTTTGACAAACCTTCCTGTCTACTGATGTCATGTAGGTGATTTATGTAACATTTCAAAAAATTTCTTATGTTTTTTAATGTAATAAGGACTAATCTTAGTCTCATGTACTGTTCTGACATGACATTTATGTTCGAAAACGGATGTTTTCATCTTTATAACTCTAGTTTTTGCTAACGGTTAGGAACACAATTAGAGTACGTCCCACTTGACCGCGAGGAGCCCGCACCAACTGAGGACAAGAAAGATCTTACCAAGTTTCACGAATGCTGCGGGAAGGAATTTTCCATTATCTATTTCTCGGTCCAACCCCGTATCCGCCAGACACTCTTTGAGGGACGGACATCAGGGTTGGAATGCCACAAGGTCCTCGAACACATTCGAGAGTCGTATGAACCGACGACACAAGAGAGGGTCTGGCATCTTTTCTGCCAGTTTTTCTCGCTCTAGATCAGTGTGCTGCAGCCTATTAGCTCCCCCAACAAGGGGAAGCTTATGGGCTTTTTTTTCGAAAAGGGGGCAGCATACCAAATAAGGTTGGGAAACACTGCTCTAGATGGAGCCTCAGGAATCCGTAAAGGCCTACATCGACTACGTCAAGAATGTGACCAGCAAAATTCGTGACACCAAAGAACCGTTGTCGGACAGGTTGATGTCCTTCCAACTTTTGAGGGGATTGCCGACAAGCTTCGCCCTCAAAATACGGATAATCAACGCCTGGCCGGATGCCAAATTCACCCCCAAGAGGGTCAAGGAAGCCCTGATCGCGGAGGCACGGACAGTGCGCTTCGCTGATAAGATGGGCATCACGGCGGTCAGCGGATCAGGCAACGGAGGAGTCCCCCCGACGCAAAATCAGGGATCCAGGCCTACGAAGACGTCCACCGAGTGCGGTGGCACTTTCTTTCGCTGTGGAGGGCGAGGGCACTGGAAGACGGATTGCCACACGAGACCGGAGGAGCCTGCGGAGACAACCGGTCGTCCGCTAGCCCGGTCGTCGAACTCGCAAGGTGCGAGTCCCTCGGCATCCAAGCCGAGGGGAAAGCCCTCAGCCAGGGGAAAAGGCAGAGGTCGCAGACAGGGCGCATCAAAGGGCCGTGGAAACTCCCGGCAGCAACTCTATGCTGCATTGAGCACAGAGTCCACCACAACCTAGGAATAGATTTGGGACTCGGGTGCATCGATCCATGTCTGCTGCGACCGGCGTTGGTTCATGGACCTGGCTCCATGCACACCTCAAATTTTGCATGGCTACACCGGAAGTCTGCGTATTGCTGACAAAGGTACCGTCGCCTTTATGGTAGCAAGTGACCAGTACAGTCAGCAACGTATGGTATGCGCGTGGAGCCATACGCAACCTGATCTCCGCGACCTAAACAGCTCGTCAAGCTGGGACGACCTGGGCCGGGGATCTGGAACGTATCCAGACGTACAACGCCAAAGGCCGAAAGGGCCTTGTCTTCCAGCGGAAGGGCCAGTACTTTGTGGTAAAGGCACGCTCAGTGACGAATTCAAAGGAAAGAAAGACGAAACAGACTGTGGCCGTAACCAAGACCAAGACTGGTCCAAGTCCTGGCAAAGCTAGGCAAAAGGATGGTGTGCTTCGACTTTGGCACCAACGCCTCGGGCACACGGGACAGGATATGATCAAGCACATGTCCAAGGGTGATCCAAGGAGACGTGTGCCATTTGCAAGGAATGCAAAGCGAACCGGCCATCCACTCAGACCTATGACAATTTCGACTTAACCCCCCCTTCAACTCGTACACGCTGGCGTAAGGGGACCTGCTCCCGTAGCTTACAAGTCAGGCTTTAGGTACTTTCTTGTCATAGTTGTCAACTTCGCCTGCTGGTGTTCGGCGTACCCGATGAGGTCGAAAGACCAAGCACTCGAATTCATCAGACCGACCACAAAGTCATGCGCATCCTGACGGACAACGGAGGGAAATTCTGCTCCAAAGCGTCCGAATCATTATACCAGGACAAGGAGATCGTGCACGTTACCACCAACGTGCACTCGTCCCATCAAAATGGGATCGCAGAGCGCTTCAACAACACTACGTTGAAGGCTATCCGAGCTATGCGCAAAGACTCGGGTACACCCAAATTCTATTGGGCAGAATTCCTCGCGATAGGCAGCATATACCAGGACCAGAATATGAGAGGTACCGAAGTGTCTGGCCAAAGGATGGCCGTGGCACTCACGAATAATATCCTTCCTCATGTGGGCAGGGATTACCTGCATAAGGCGTGGGGGACAGATGGCGAAAAAATACAATACACCCCCAAACAAAACATAACCCCGTGGAGGTACAGCTCACTCAGCAGCCCGGTCCCACATAGGGGCAAGGCCTGATTTTTGCGCTGTTCAGCAGATATGCTGAAATGAGATTGAAGGGTGTATGAAAACAAAAGATCAGTACCACCCGAGCCGGCAATGTGTCCCACAACAGGCAACGTCCTCAATATATAAACGTATGAATTGTCCTTCTCCGTCACAGAAGCAGCCTCAGGGAGGAAAATAGCTTAATCAGTCACCATCAGTATGGAGGGTTCCGCGATGATACCGAACAGCATAGCTGAACTCCATCTTTGCGGCTTAACAGCCCAAACACGAAGGGTTCTTCAAAGATATTAAATAACATAAAGCATGATGATCCCTGACAATTCTTAAGGGCATCAGAAACAAATAATGGCTAAATTTATCGCATACCCAAACAATTGCCAAGGCCACTAGTTCCGTGACCATATAATGCGTCTCTAACCGCTGTGTCGTTTACCCCTGATATAGTACAGCTCCCAGACCAATGCCAGAAGCACCAGTATGCAAAGACAGGGGGAGTCTAGGGTCAAACATTGCCAAGACAGGCACAGAACAGAGAGCATCCTTAAGATCATCAAAAGCCTGTTGTCAAGATGGTGTCCAAGAAAACACCACAGACTCATGCGTAAGGTCAACCAATGGCTTGGGCATGGCAGCAAAACCCTGCCATATCTCCTGCAAGACCAGGGAAACTCCTAACGGCTGAAAGAGTAAGAGGAGTGGAGAATGACCCAGCAGCACGCGTCTTGTCGGGATCGACCAAGACGCCCTGAGCGGTAAATACATGGCCAAGATATTTTACCTTCTCATAGCCGAAAAAACATTTAGACGGCTTGAGCCGCACGTCTTAAATGTGCGACTAAGACGCATCAAGAAAAGGAGGGATCAAACACAAGATCATCCAGATATAATGCTGTTCCGTGATTCGAGATTTTTGAATGCAAAGTATATAAGTCCAAAAAAACCATTCCTTAATTCGAGATATCTCAGTCTTGCGAGCCAAAATTGTTTCTAAATGAATCCGGATCGCTTCTGGCTCGTGAGACAAGTGAGCCAACAACCTTGCTCACGATTCAAAATGGTAGAAACCGTAGTAACTAGAAAGTGTTGGCCCAACATTGCATTCATGTTGGTATGCCAACCTAAACTCGATGGCCCAACATTGGCAAATAACGTTGGCACAACATACCAAATGTCTCGCTGGCCTAACGGTTGCACAACTAATTGTGCCAACGTTGCAACAACCGTTGGCCCAACGTTGGCACAATTTAGTCTGACAACGTCGGGCCAACATTGGTAATCAACGTTGGTGCAACATACCAAATGTCTCGCTGGCCCAACGTTGGCGCAATTGTTTGGGCCAACGTAACAACAACCGTTGGCCCAACGTTGGGCCTTCGTTGGCAGAATTGTTTAAAAATTATGAAATGGAAAATAATTCTGTTAATTAAACCACCATTTTGTTTGCTGTAGGAGGTGACATTACACGTGTACTATACCCATTACTACTCAAACACACAAAATTAATTCTGAAATTAAATACACTGTACTTTCACTTTGGTGGGGTTTGAACCTTGGCTCACAATTCCTATGGGTTCCCATGCAGGCACTAACCACTCGACTACCAGTCTAAAGATACTTGGGCATGTTAATTTTTGATCTGATTTCTAACTCATATTGATTCAATGTTTACAAATGTTTTACATCAGTAAGGCATCTAGTTATCCTACTGACATGTGTAGTGGTCCTCTGTTAACATCATGACACATCAAGAAAGATTAGTTTTAGTCACAAAGAACATTGACTGGCAACCAACATATTGCAAACGTTATACCAACGTTTTCGGTCAACCTAAAAGCAATGGTTGGAAAAAAACGCTTTGCCAACATTGGGCCAACACTTATATGCCAACTTAAAAACGATGGTTGGCGTCCAACATTTTGCCAACGTTGTGCCAACATGTTCGGCCAACCTAAAAACGATGGTTGGCGTTTAACATTTGGCCAACCGCGCCAACATGTTCGACCAACATAAAAAACATGATCGGCGTCCAACATTTTGCCAACGTTGTGCCAACATGTTCGGCCAACCTAAAAACGATGGTTGGCGTTTAACATTTTGCCAACGTCGCCCCAACATGTTCGACCAACATAAAAAACATGATCGGCGTCCAATATTTTACCAACGTTGTGCCAACATGTTCGGCCAACCTAAAAACGATGGTTGGCATCCAACATTTTGCTAATGTTGGGTAAACACTCATTTGCCAACTTAAAAACGATGGTTGGCGTCCAACATTTTGCCAACGTTGTGCCAACATGTTCGGCCAACCTAAAAACGATGGTTGGCGTTTAACATTTGGCCAACGTCGTGCCAACATGTTCGACCAACATAAAAAACATGATCGGCGTCCAACATTTTACCAACGTTGTGCCAACATGTTCGGCAAACCTAAAAAGGTTGGCATCCAACATTTTGCCAATGTTGGGCCAACACTCATTTGCCAACTTACAAACGATGGTTGGCGTCAAACATTTTGCCAACGTTGTGCCAACGTGTTCGGCCAACCTAAAAACAATGGTTGGCAAAAAACGTTTTTCCAACGTTGGACCATCGTACTTTTTCCAATGCCAACCTTTTGCCAACTGTGCCAATGTGTTTCCAACGTTGGCCCAACATAATGTGTTACTAGGGAAGTGAAATTGTGGTCTCTCCTCTCACCGAGCAGATGATTCAATTGCGAAAATTGACGGAAAGTGAAATGAAATGACGAAAATGGTAGCAGAAAATGAAATGACAGTCGATAAAATAGCCCATTTCACTGGTTAATGTTGATGGGTAGTATGGGTACACTTTGATTGTCCAAGTGGACAAAAGTATTGCATCAAAAATAAATTCATGCAAGAGTTTCTATAGTTGTTCTTTGTAGCCTTAGACAAATGCATTGCCAGATTGACTGATCTGAAAGAGTTTTAGACGGAACTTAAACATGGACAATTAAACCAATAATGTATAATTATAGAATTTTTAATACATAATTTACTTTGTAAATTGGAACAAATTCGAAACATACTCCTCGCAAACGAAGTTAGCAGATGAAGTTGGCAGACGATGCAAGGCAAATTTGTTCCTTAAGTCTATCGGTGGAAGAAGTCTACCGGGTGGGAAGAGAAAGTAGCCGATTTATGCCAGACCTCTGTGCAAGTGAGCCAGGATTGATTTACAGAACAGCCCTTATATTAGACAGCATTGCCACTTAAATTGGAAAAACGCCTGGTCCAAGCCTCGCTGCATTGTTGCAGGAGTGTTACATAGCCCAAAGGGCATACGAGTATACTCGAAGTGGCCCGCAGAACAGGAGAAGGCGTTCTTCTCCTGATTAGCCAACGCCATCGGAAGTTGCCAAAAACTTGACATGTCAAGCGTGGAAGTTGCCAAAAACTTGACATGTCAAGCGTGGCGAACCGCTTCAAGCCCTGCAGTGAATTCAGAGCGTCATCTATACGAGGAAGTGGGTAGCTGTCCCCTTGGTTACGGCATCCACACAGAATCTGGCTGTACCATCCTTTTTCCTGACCAGTACAGCAGGCGATGCGTACGGACTATGAATAACCACACCCAGATAAAGCATCTCATCAAGTTCCTTTCGAATAACACCTCGCATCAGGGAAGTCAGGGAAAATAAGTGGTCAGGGAAATCAGGCACAAGTCAGGGAAATTTTTTACTGTAAAAGCATAATGCTATCCCAGCACTCAGTCTTCCATCCACCCTCATCCTAGCTTAGGAATATACCATATAATGTTTTCAGTGAGAAACAGTCGATTGGTGACAGTCAGGTTGATCGATACTCAAAGAATTAAAAAACTTGTGTTTAAAATCTGATTTTAAGACGTGATTCAAGGCATATTTCAAGGAAAAGGAACGCCTTGATCACTTTTGGAGGGCTCTACCTGTAGTTACAAGGTACAATCCAGACATTCTGTGGAGCTTTTTGAAAAAAGTTCTAATTTTTAGCTGGACCAATGCATTTGTTAGGTGTGGTTTCTCTATCAACAAAACTGTCGTGGAAAATGAAATGAATGACTGACCTCATTGCTCAATGGCAAGTGTATGATGGTATTCCGGCTATGGGTGGAATTTCTGAGGTTCAGGATCTTCCCAAAGCTATGATTCTTAGGGTCTGAAATTCAAGTGCTTAGTATAAAGAATCATTGCAAAAGGAAAAAAGGAGCACAATTCTAAAGGATGTGAGGATGCCAGTAAAAGGCGTCTTACTGAAGAAGTGGAGTCTACATTTTAAAAAATGATGATTTTTAACAGCAACTTGTTCTTCTATGAAATTGGCTCTTTTCTCAAAATACGATTGATTTCTTTTTCCTCCATATGTTGTTATTGGACATTTGTCCAAAAGAGAGCTACAGCTGTATGTAGCCTGTGTTACAAGCAGAAGGTATGTTGTTTGATAATGCTGTTTTTCGCATTCTTTGAAAAGTGCTTGTTAAAATTTGAAAACAGTAAACAAAGTGTGCTTTCCTCTAAGCTTTTTACGATTTATAATGACTAAAATTGACGTGTAAGTTTTGGTCAGGGAATTTTAGGATTTGGTCAGGGAAAAGTCAGGGAAATTCGAAATGATAATTTTGTGGCCACCCTGGTTTTCTACACAACATGTTTGTATGTGTTTGCATTATATAGACATGCACTTGGTAGTATACTGACGTCCACTAGCAGTATACTGATGTGATTTGTTAATATACTGATGTTTGCTCGACAGTGTGCTGACAATTACTGACCAGTATACTGATGTGCACTTGGTAGTATACTGGCATGCACTTGTCAGTATACTGACGTGCATTGATAGTATACTGATGTTAATTTGCTCGGCAGTGTACTGTCGATCATGTTCAGGAAAACTGATATTCTCTTGACAGCGTGCTGACTATCATTTAACAGTATACTGATGTCCATTGTTAGAATACTGATGTTAATTTGCTCTGCAGTGTACTGACAATTATTTTCAGGAAAACTGATATTCTCTTGACAGTGTGCTGACAATCACTAAACAATATATGAAGCGCGCGTCAGTATACTGAGTAGTATACAGACGTGCACTAATCAGTATACTGACGCGCGCTTTTCAGTATACTGACGATCACTTTTGACGGTATACTTATGTGCGCTCGGCAGTATACATTGTACGTGATCATCATAGTTTTTCTGTATGTCTTCTGCACAGGAACTCCTGTAGACGTAATTCAGCACTAAGTTTTTTGTATCAATGTTTCTGCAAAAATTGCTCTGTCTGGTATATACACTTAGCTTCTGCACAGTAACTCCTGTAGATATCATTCAGCAGAGTATTATGCAGTTAGGTTTCTGAAAAAAATGTTCTTTATAAGGTGAACACACAGTCTGCAGAAATATGCAAGCTAATATCTGCAGAGCTTGCTCTGACATTATCGACCGGCAGAAATCTGCAGAATTCTACAGGAACATTTCTACAAGAAAAATACTAGAAAATTATTCTATTCAGTTTCTGCACAAAATTTTTGTATGGGCCGATATAAAACAGTTACATTTACCAGTAAATAAAACCTTCTTTTCAAAAGTCTGGATCATCTTGCAAGAGCTCTTCTGAAGCATTGGAATCTAATATTGGTGACATCTTTTTTCTGGCCACTGTGCCATTACAATTATTTTTCCAGAGAGCAATTGGTACAATGTCAGGGTTAATATTCTTATGCAAACTTTTCTGTCTCCAAAGCAAGCGTCAGAAACACTAAATTTGGTATTTTCTTTCTCCATTGCAAAACCATATCCCATCAATAGAAGTTTCGGGCTCTTCCTCACTTCCCTAATAATTCAATGGTCATTTTGATGCCTCTAAATGATATTCTATATTGCTGAGTGACGTTTTTAGTCATTTCAGCAATCTGGCTGTTGAATTTTCTATAAAAATTGTGTAATTATATCACTACTAAATAATCGAGCGCTCTGTCCGTGAGCATCAAAAAGCATCAGCATTTGTTCGCCATGTGGCGTCACGCGCAGAAAAGAAAAAATCCGCAATTTTTCAATGCCGAGATTCGAACTTGGGATCTCCTGCTTGCTATGCAGGAGCTTTACCAACCAAGCCACAGCGCCATGCATATTGGAGATATGCAAGACAGAACCAATATATGTCTTTAATTAATTAATAATTATTTAGGAAAAATCGTAAGCACGACTGAGATTCGAACTCGTGATCTTCTGCTTGCCAGACAGGAGCCTTAACAACCGAGCCACAGTGCCAAGACTATGGGATATGCAAGGCAACCTATATCATCATACTAAATAATCCAGCGTTTTTGCGGCCACAAGCTAATTACTTTATACATTTGTCCACCAGGCGGCGCCACAGTGCGAGGGAAAAAAAATCCGCAATTTTGCTTTGCCGAGATTCGAACTCCATTCCCCTGCTTGCTAGGCAGGAGCTCTACCACCAAGCCACGGCACCAAGCGTATGGTACGCATGCAAGACAGAACCTATATGCCTTTAAAATTTAATTAATAATTTAAAAAAATTTGGAAAAAACGTAGGCATAGCTGAAATTCGAACTTGGGATCTCCTGCTTGCCAGACAATAGCTTTTCCAACGAAGCCACAGCGCCGTGACTATGGGATATGGAAGACAACCCACATGTATATGTCATTGAAATCGAATTGCGGCGCGTGCGCTTGTGTTATTCATATCAGAGTGAGGCGCGCACTGGTGCAGAAGTAAGCACTTGCACAAAAACAACAATAATGGCAAATACGTGGAAATTTTCCCTTTATAAATAATCAGAATACACAGAAACCACGGAGCACGGTGAAGGGGGCCCACAAAGTCCCCCTTTTTTGGGGCGTTTTGTATAATGTCCCAAAGATGCCTATAACGTGTTGAACAAGAGACTAATATTTTCACTTTGGCGTTTCTTTGCTGTATCATTTTAACTTTGACATTGATTTTTTTAAATATTTTTTCTTTTCATTAATTATATGAAATGATGGTGCTTATTTGTTCACTAGTATGTAATTAAATACATTCTTCAATAGTATACAGTATCACCTTATAGTCATTCTTTAATTAGCGATTATTAACTGTGATCACAGTAGTTTTAATGGGTGTACCATTTTCACGTTGAGCCGCTGTACGTTCATGTGTGTGGCACATGACAATAAATGGCCCATATAAAACATTTAAAACAAAATGTTCGTGGGATGAATTGACATTCTGGCATTATTGTACTAATATTAGAGCTTCAGGACACTGTCATTGCAACCCACTTATGGAAATCCATGCACGCTCGGATCCATATTACTGGTCCTATTTCTTGCATGCCATCAGACGTTGGAATTCTCTTCCAAAGGATAGCCTTAAGCTACGAGAAATTCATTTCGACAATGAAGGAATTGGTGTCCGCCACAACATTGTGGTACCCCTTTAACTTAACTTGGGTTAATGGACTAGACCCCCCTGCCACATGGTACTAAAAATTCTGACAGTAGGGTACTGAGTTCAATTGAATTGAAAGCTGTGCGTACATGAAATTGTATTTTCTGTATGAGCAACCGTTTAATTTTTAATTCCGGTGAACTCGTGCTCATACATGAATGTACGTCGACCTAGTGCATGAATTCCGACACGGAATTTTATCGGCCGTTACGTTCTGTTGACAGGTTAATTAATATAAAAGAAGGAGTTGAACTTACCTTTTACCTGAACGTAGACGTCAATCTGGCGATTTTCGGACTTGATTCAGCAATTGCAGATAACGATGGAAAATATCCGCCTTTGTCTTCGAACGCACTGTTGATCAATTACCCGAAACGTGCGTATCACGTGGCAAGTAATGTAGAGGGCGCTACGAATAGTACGCTCAATTATGTTCTTTCATTGGACGGACTATAACAATGGCTCATTTAGTTAGTTGAACTGTTGCAACTTCTAGATTGGTGATAGGGACAACATTTCAATTAAATTTGCAACAGTAATTTTTGTCATCACCTTAATTTACTGGATAAAGTTGCCAAAATCGCCATTGAGTTTCTGTCGTAAGATGTTTTATTTATGCAGTTCGCCTAGTGTGGGGATACATGTAAAGTGCTCATGCATGTATTATAAGCTTATATAGTTATTTTACTCATCTGATGCCACGAAAATAATGATGATTATAAACTCAACAATCAGTGTTTTATATGACGAGGGAATGAAATCTTTAATACGTCATTCCGAACAATTAAAAATATCGTATACTGTGTTGAATACACGTTACAGTCTGATGCATTTGTCGCCAATTTTTTTGTTTGTTGAATTTAATATTAAAATATGTTTAATTAGGATTAAACTATGTTCACCCTGTATATTTAAGGCGCCCAACTAGGACAGGCGACTACGACAACCTGCATAATTAAACTTTGTGCTCTTGTATGTAACATCATACATAAGTTATTATACTCCACTGATGCCACAAAAATAATAGCAATAATAAATTCAACAATGGGTGTTTTATTTGAAGAGGGAATGAAATCTTTAGTACGTGATTCTGAACGATTTGAGAATGGCGTATTTTGTGTTGAATACACTTTACAGTCCGATGCATTTATCTCTAATGTTTTGTTTGTTTGTAAATTATAATGTAAATAATTATTGAAGGACTTACGTTATGTTCACCCTGTATCATATTTTAAGGCACCCATGTAGGACAGTCGATTACGACAACCTTCATTAATTAAATTTGTACTCATGCATGTTACATCATACATAGTTATTATAATCATCTGATGCTACAAAAATAATGGCAACTATAATTTCAGCAATGGGTGTTTTATATGAAGAGGGAATGAAATCTTTAATACATGATTCTGAACAATTTGAAAATGTCGTATAATGAAAATGTCGGTGATGAATACACTTTACAGTCCGATGCATTAGTTGCTAATTTTTTGTTTTTAATTAGGAAAGGACTTTTTGTTCATCCTGTATTGTATTTAAGGCGCCCACTTTTTATTTGCAGAAATGGCTGTCGATGCCACCAGGCGGCGCTGCATGTCCTGTCGACCATGGTGGATAACCAGAGGACTTCGACCAACCAGAGCATCGTTGAACTTCCCATGTGTAACTTTGGGCGGCAATTCTGAATCGCTTCAGGTGTGGATTTTAGTGCTTCAGTTCCAGCTTCCGGTAGTGTTAGCTAAAGTTTGCGTCTTGTGCGGTGGGACGCTAGGCTCAGGTGACAGTTGACATCGACTTAAACCAGGATGACACGATGGGGGTGCTTCCTTCACCTCGGCATTGCCCTGCTGTTCGTCATATCTCGAGGTGAGTAAAAGTCATTTTGGAACCATGATGTAATCAATATATTATGATTAGGACGTGTTAGGGCTAAGCCTGTGACACTTTGCTGTGAATTAGGATTAAGACGTGTTACGTTACGGAACAGGTGTGGAGACATAGGCGTAGCTATGGGACATCTCGATGTTGGACCCTCCCCGGAGGATAGAATGATCAAAATATGTTAATTTAAAAACGAATTCAAAATCTGACTTCAGTGGAAAAAAGAACAAAATAATAAAATACAGAATAAGAATAGCGAACAAATATAGAATAAATTTATGTTTTCAGATCATCCAGACCCCCTCCCCCAGAACAAATTCGTAGTTGCGCCCCTTTGTGGAGCTTGGCGGCTATCTTTGAAAATTTAAATATTCCAACATAAACGGTGACGAGTTTGCTTATGTCCACCTAATGTGTAATTATCCCAGCTGGGAGATGTGGTGACCATCGAGAGGATCTCAGGTGATCTGTCCATGCTACAATATGTATTGGAACGAGTCACCTCGACCTGAACTCTCAGAAGCGAGTCAACTTCATTTTTGCTCACTTGTTGTTTTATTGAACCTAAAGTGGTGGTTATGAATTACATAATGAGTCTTGGTTGTACAGAGGTAGTACCAGAAGTTCAACAGGAAGGCTATGTTCTCCTTGGGTGTAGTATGATTTTATGTACACTAAGGCATTACAGTTAAAATACATGTATTACACAAAATTACATAATACAGTACTCATTTGTAACAATAAAGAATATATACAGTGGCTCAACGTGAAAATGATACACCCATTAAAACTGCTGTTATCATAGTCAATAATCGCAAATTACTGAGAAACTATAAGGTGAAGCTGTATAATATTGTAGTATGTATTTAATTACA
>JAQFYZ010002916.1:0-15100 GCA_034695085.1 Cylindroiulus punctatus | reverse complement strand
ATGCCATTTCCTGTTTGCGATTCGTTCATCCAACTTTTAGAGGGCGGAGCCTGAACGGGTGCCCACTGCCGAAAAGCGCCTTAGCAAATCGGAGGTCGGCCCAGGGTCGCACATGCGGCTGATTGGCCCGTTCTGGAGCCCGCAATAGGACTCCTATCAATGACGGGGGCCAGGGTCGCACATACGACATTATTGGTTCCCGAGCGTTCACGGATCAGAGCTCATGCATACTTCGTTCACCGTGGCAAGTATAGCTATGGCAGCCATTTTCATTTTACCAGCGATTTTATGTTCGGAATAGCCTGGACGAACCTATCGATAAGCGGAATCCCTCTGACTGGCTGTCAGAATTTCTCATCTCTCGTTGAGCCGACTATAGAAGCGTAATATTTTTAAGTAGAGGCCACTGATATTCACTGATATTCCCAGTATGTTTTCAATAATTTCCCTGTTTTTTACGTGACGTATGACTCCCCGACTTTCCAGAAAGTGGGAGTCGCGTGAGTGCGGCGCTTACTTGACGGGCTCGTGGGAGACGGCGGAGCCGGAGAGATTGAGCGTGTGCAGGAAGGACTTGGCGGGGCAGCCGGCGAGCGACCTGACCGCGGCGTCCACGGCGTCGCCGGCGTGGTTGTTCCACGAGAGGTCCACCTCCACCAGGCTGTGGCACCACTGGAAAAATAAGCGGATTAGGGGACGTTAGTATATTAAGTCATCGCTTTCTCGTGATGCTAACACGTAAAAGAAATTTGGTCAGAAATGGTATTTTTTTTAAAAAACATGAAAATGAATTATTGGCAATTTTGAAAACCAACCACATTATATTGCATTAGTGGCAAATTTAAAATTATAACCATTATAATGCGTGATTGGTGATTTCTGTAAAACAACAACATTATAATGCATTAATAGTGAATTTAAAAACATTAATATTCTTGTGTTTATTTAAAATGCATTAAAATGCACTAGTGCCGATTTAAAAAAAAAATCAAAATGCATTGATGGTTTTAAATAAAAACACCGTTCAAATGCATTACCGGTGAATTTTCTTAACAACCTTTTAAAATGCATTATTGGTTATTTTTTTTAAATCCATCAAAACATTTTAATGGAAATTTTTTTAAAAATATTAGTTATTGGTGATCAAAATGTGAATTTTTTTTTATAAAACCTATTTAAATGCATTATTTGTGAATTTAAAAAAAATCCTTAAAATGCATTCGTGATTTAAAAAAACAAGAATTCTTTTGATAACCCATCAAAATGCATAAGTAGCGAAGTTTTTTTAAGCAATCCATGGAAATTCATTAGTGGGGAATTACAAAAACAGCAAAATGCTTTTTGATGTTTTTAAAAAAACATTGAAATGCATTGATTTTTTTAAAATCCATCAAATATGAATTTCATTTGCGATTTTAAAAAAAAACATCGAAATGCATTGATTTTTTATAATCCATTAAAATCCATTATATATGAATTTCATCGGCGATTTTAAAAAACCATTAAAATGAATTACTGGTGAATTTTTTTCAAAACAACCTCCTCCCCCCACGATCACGACATAATATTTGAACGACAAAACCAATGCCGACCTTTTCCATGACCAGCTCAATGTCGGGCGTCATGGCCGCCGGGCACTGCGACAGGAACAGGTACTCGAGGTCGAACGCCGGCAGCCGCACCAGGCCGGATGCGGTGATGCGGGTGCAGCCGCGCACGTCCAGCAGCTTCAGGCGGTTGGACGTCTTGAGGATGCGCTCCAGCGACACGTCGTCCAGCCCGTGGTGGTACTCCTGGTTGATCACCGCGATGCTCAGCTCCTCCAGTTCGGGGAATCCGGGCGAGGTGGCCTTGGCGGTGAAAGAGCGAGAAAAAAAATCATTACGCGGGTTGCGGCAAAGGACCGAAGCAGCGGCGAGGAGCCCACCTGCGTGGCCAGCGGCGTGTTGGAGAGCAGCGTGCGCACGTTGGCGAAGCGCAGCACCCTTAGCCGGGGGCAGCCCTCCTGCAGCTTCTCCACTGGGATGGGGATGATGCTGCGATCGATGTTCGACACGTTGGTCATGTCCAGCACCCCTAGACGGTGGCACGAGTTCTGGAAAATTTAAAAATATTACCCATGCGAGAAACGGTAAAGGCGAAATTTCATTACAAAAACACATCATTTTTCCAAGAAAGAAAAAGTCACCAATAATGAATTTTAATGTGTTTTTTTTTTTTTTGGAAATTGGCCATTAATGTCAATTTTTTATGGTTTCTAAAAAATTCGTTAAGAATGTAGTTGAATGGGTTTTTTAAATTAAAAAATTATGCATTTTATTGGATTCTTAAAAAGAAATGATCAATTTTGCATTTAAATGAGTTTTTAAGAAAAAATTAACCAATGATGCATTTTAATGTTTTTTTATAGAAATTGACCATTAATGTCTAATTTTTATGGTTTCTAAAGAAATTCACCAAGAATGCAGTTTAATGATTTTTTTTAAAAAAAATTGAAAAATTATGCATTTTAATGCATTAACCATTAATATCTAATTTGTATGGTTTCTAAAAAATTTCACCAAGAATGCAGTTATTGGATTTTTAAAAGAAATCACCAGTTTTGCATTTAAATGAGTTGTTAAGAAAAAATTCACCAATGATGCATTTTAATGTTGTTGTTTTTTTAGAAGTTGACCATTAATATCTAATTTTTATGGTTTCTAAAAAAATTCACCAAGAATGCAGTTTAATGTTTGTTTTTTAAAATTAAAACATTATGCATTTTATTGGATTTGTAAAAGAAATCACCAATTTTGCATTTAAATGAGTTTTCAAGAAAAAATTCACCAATGATGCATTTTAATGTTTTTTTTTCTTTTAGGAGTTGACCATTAACTTCTAATTTTTATGGTTTCTAAAAAAAATTCACCAAAAATGCAGTTTAATGGGTTTTTTTAAAATTAAAACATTATGCATTTTAATGGGTTTTTAAAGAAAAAATTCACCAATGATGATTTTACTGAGGATTTTTTACCGCCAAGACAGTGAAGATGCCGGAGAAGGTCCTCATCACGTTGTTGGACAGGTTGAGGTGCTCCAGGCAGCCGCCGCACTTGCTCACCAGGTAGCGCAGCGAGTTGCTGGAGCACGGGCTGTTGTTGGAGGCGCTCACCTGCAACGGCAAAGAGTCAGACGCGAAGCCCCTCGTGTGAGTCTGTCTCGGTGGCAACACCTACAGGCTCCGACTAAGGACCGACTTACCGAAGTGTGGGACAGGTCGATGCTGGTCAGGCTGGGGCACTTGTCGGCCAGTGCCCGCACGATGTTCTCGTTCAACTTCGTGCAGTACGACAAGTTCAGCTGGGTCAGCACGGGGAACCAGTCGTCGTACGTCTGCGAGACAACGAAAGAGAAAATAAGCACCGTCTTGCGGAGAACATGGCGGTTTTGGACCCTAAAACGTGTTACTTCGCACCTGCAGATTCTGGAGGTCGCCGACGCAGTTGCCGGCCAGATTCAGCTGCGTCAGCCGCTCGCCGCACTTGCTCATTATGTAGCCCACGGACTGGCTGGAGACAGCGCTGTCCGCGCGTGCGTCGGGCTGAAACGAAAGGTCCGAAACAATTGATCAAGCAAGATTCAACTTGGGAATAGATGAGCCTGCGAAAGCCCACGAGCATCATGTTATATCAAAACGATGCGCGTGCATGTAGGGTGGACGGAAGCGGCGACTTACCGCCACATGCGACAGGTCGATGCGGGTGAGCCGTGGGCACTTGTCCACCAGCATCTTCACGGCGGTGCTGTTCACGTTCGGGCAGTCGGAGAGGTTTATGGTGCTCAGGGCTGGGCAGCTGTCACTGATGAACTGCAACGAGAGCGGCGGGGAAACTGGGTGAGTTGCTTAACAACACCTTTACGATGTTTCATTTCCTTGCTATTTCCCCAATTTTTTTTTAAAAAAACACTAGACATCCTTTCCACATTACTCGTAGTGTAATTAAATGAATCCGGTGATTGATTTTATCCCGTTCACATTCTTTCGTCATTGCTTTCTCGTTACTTTTTAAAGCATTTCTTAAATAATATTTAATCGACTGAAATGAAGCAATAAAATTAATCCAAACATTTTTCTAATACAAAAAATGTAACAGTTTATCCCCTTTATCCAGTTTACGTTCTTTTATTGTTGATTTGTCGTTACTTCCTCTTTTCAAACATTTTTAAAAAAAAAAAATGCTGAAATTTAATCTTTTAATAACACTAAACAATGTAGTTAAATTAATCCAAAGATTTTTCTAATACACAAAATTTAGTTTTAACAGTTTATCCCCTTTATCCAGTTTACGATCTTTGATTTGTCGTTACTTCCTCTTTTCAAACAGTTATTTTTTTAAATCATCCTGAAATTTAATCTTTTAATAATACTAAATAACGTAATTAAATTAATCCAGAGATTTATCCAATACAAAAAAAAATAGTTTTTAACATTTTTTATTGTTAAATTTTGAAATTTCCGGAAAACCTAAGCCTTCTCTTCCATTCAAAAATCGCCGTGACGTACTTTTTCAATTCATAAATTAACATTACTTGAAAAGCTGTTAATTTCCAGTTCTGTTGTTTGCTGCCCCAAATCACGCCAATTAATAGTAAAAATGAATACATTCACTTTCTTTTAGTGAGTGCATTTTTGTCGACTTTACTCGTTTTTTATCTGACGGCGTGACTTAGGAAGGTAAAATTGCGCAGTTAGTATTTTGATAAAATGGACAGACTGGCAGCATCAGTGACATTTTCAAATCCGCTTTCGGATGGCCTGCTTACCTTGATGCCGCTCAAAGTCAGCTGCCTCTTCCATCCGCTGAGCATGATGGCCCGGGTGTGGACCAGACCCTCCTCGCACAGGTTCACCAGCTCGCTCTCTAGCTGCCGCACCTTGGGGAAGGACAAGTCGACCAGGGTCCACAGCGACGGGTTCTTGGCCGCCTCGCGCCACAGCACGCACACCTTGGGCGCTCTGCGGAAAGGTAAAAAACAACGTCATTTCTGCATCATTACCGCGGGCATATTTGATCTCGGAAACCAACCTTTGCCAGAACGAAAAAACGCCCTCCTCCTTGATGACGTAGCTGAATATCCTGAGGAGCAGCTCGGGCGGCAACAGCTTCCCCCACGGGCCCTCGGCGACCTCTTCCTCCGTGGCGGCGACGCCCTCCGCAGCCCCTTCGGCCTTCGCGCTGCCCGTGGCCTCGTCGCCGCTGCCGCTCTCCATTTTCCACTTGACGTGCTTGCTGCTCTTCTCCGACTCGTTGCCCCTGCGGACTTTGCGGCACTTCAGCACCAGCCGGCCCTTCTCAGCGGGCGCGGCCTTCGGCTGGCTCTCATCTTCGGCACATCCGGTCCTACGTTAAGGTGAGAGAAAGACAGTGAGAACCACCGTATAACATCATGAAGGTTGAAGCACAACTATGCAGAATAGGGCCATTATTGAGTTCAACAATTATGTCTTCATCTTGTTGAGAGGGGTGGGTCAACCAATTGCAGAGTAATCTGTATGTTACAATGAAAATGTGGTGTTCTCATCCCGCATTGTCCTATGCGGACAATGTCCTATTTACAAAAAATACCAAGGTTTTTGACAACTGACCAAAAAGGAGGACATCAATTATTACATTTTTGGGGAAAGGGGTATATTTGACTGAAATGATGAGTCATCATGCCGCAGTTTGGGGCTCAAGTTAGAATTCGTAATTTTTGCTTAATTCTTTAATTTTTTTTTGCAAATTTTTTCAGTATTACTTTCACCGAGCGTGCATAGCACGGCTACGAATGCATTATTGGTAAGTTTAATCAAGCATTTTGTTAGGGGTTCAAATTAGAATTCGTAATTTTTGCTTAATTTTACAATTTTTTCAGTATTATTTTCACCGGCTAATCACCGACTTTCACCGAGCGTGCATAGCACGGCTACAATTTACAAATGCATTATTGGCAAGCTGAATCGTGCATTTGGTTAGGGGCTCATAATAGAATTCGTAATTTTTGCTATGGGGCTCAAATTAGAATTCGTAATTTTTGCTTAGGGGCTCAAATTAGAATTCGTAATTTTTTCTTAAATCTTTAATTTTTTTTTCGAATTTTCTCAGTATTATTACACCGGCTTTCACCGAGCGTGCACGACACGGCTACAAATGCATTACAGGTAGGTTGCATCATGCTTGAACTTATGTTTATTATGTTATGCTTATTTTCGATTATGCAAAATGCATGATTTTTTGAAATCGGTGGCTTCGTGACGTCACCATTCCAGAACGCCTCCAAGCGGGCGTCGTTTATGGGCGGCCCCCGTCGCCACCGCAATCAAACAGAGGTCGCTGATTTCCCTTCCACTCTGCGCCGTGACCCCTGACCCGCGTTGACCCTCACCTTTTGGCCGCCTCCTCGTTTCTGCTTTTCATTTCGAAATCAGAGTCGTTGGAGTCCTCGGACGGCCATTCCTCGTCGTGGTTCAGGAAGTAGAGGACGGGGTTCTTGGGGTCTTTCCTCTCGCCCAGAATACCCCGTTGCATGCTGAGCGAGCCGGGGATCGAACTCTTTCACCTGCGGACGAAACGAGCCGAATTAATTCGGTGAGAATTAGCGAAATTTCAAAACTAATTTGAGCAAAAAGCTGAGCTGTTCGAAGGCGGCCATTTTCGAATTGGAACGGCTGACGGCTGGTTTCGAACGCCTCGCGCGTTCTATTCGCTCGCGTTCTCTACAGAGGCCGGAGGGGACGCGGCCTACCTCGGCTGGCGGTTCATCTAGACTTTTCCGGCGCTGGTACGACGTTGGGAGCACCGCGATCAGCTAGTTCCGCGGAATCCGCACCGAGGCACCATCCATGGAAGCGCGGAGCGACCCGGACGGACGGTCATTGCTCCACTTAGCGGCGGCGGCTACGGAGGCCGGTCGAGGCTGCGCGCGCCAATTCATTCGAGGTCTAAGGTGAGCGGCGAAGCGAATTAAAGCCGCGGTTTCGACGCGAAAATGATCGGCGAAGTCCGGTATATTTAATCACCGTGCGGTAACGAAGTTTTGGGGGTATTAGCCGGTCGAAAAAGGGTTGAGCCAAGGTCAACGCGGTCTCCCTGGAGACTCCGTAGAACGCATAAAGGCCGCACGTGAGGCGTCACGCCTAGCCTCCAAACGGCCTCCACACCCCCGGGCGAGCTGGGATTCTGCGGTTGCTAGGCAGCCGATCCTAACCAGGTTGGCGATCGGGTGGTGGCGCTGGTGTCGCTTCTCCTAACCTGTATAGGCGGGTGTGCACGTGCGTGTGTTCCGCGCGAAAGTAGGTGTTCCAATTCGAATGGAAACCTGTAAATGATTGCGAAGATATCGACTTTGTTGGCGTTCATGGTAATATTACCAAGTCTCTAATTATTGTTTTACTCAGTTAAGGAGCTGACAGACTCCCGTCTCGGCTCTCGCTATCATTTTCGTCCTCCGCATCACAGAGGAGTTGATGAATGTGAGCAGTTTAGGTTGCCATGTTAATTGGTATGGAAGGATACCTGGTTAGGAAATCTGAAACCTTCAACTCTTCAAAACCATTCTTCAGATTCGTCAACTCCTCATTTGTTATGATATATAGGGGGCCTCAGTTATAAGAAAATGGGGATTCTGAGGAGCTGATGATAATCTGAGAGATGGTCGTGAGGATTTTAGGTTGCCATGCAAAGGGGTATGGAAGGATACATGGTTAGGAAACCTTCAACACCTCAAAACCATTCCTCAGATTCATCAACTCCTTTTTTTTGTGAAAATGGGCCCTCGAGTAAATTATAAAAAATAGGGATTCTGAGGAGCTGATGATAATCTGAGAGATAGCCTAGTCGAGAGGATTTGAGCTTTCCATGTCATGAGACTTGCGGCTGTTGGTTAGGAAAATTGAAAACCTCAACTCCTCACGGTCATCCCTCAGATTCATCATCTCCTCACCTACTCATTTCATCATTGCTGTTGATGACTATGAGCGACTGTCGATGAAGATTTGGTTATTGGAACCAGAGCCGTCTCATCTGTAACTATAGCCCGTTCAAGAAAAGAATGTACTGGGCTCCAACCCATTAGAACGATTCAGCTTATAGATTTGGTTTTCCAGCCACATTCCCCATGCATGATGCGCATGTGAAGCATGAATGATTTTAATTCTGTTGGTCGTTTTGAATTCCCCAATCCTTTCAATATTTGAACCGACTATAGCGTTCTTCACTTGAAATAACCAACTGTTTTACATAGCTAACCCAATAATGAAATTATGCCAAGTACCTTTGGTGAGCAGCCAAGAAAGCGCACTGATTATAGTCTTTCATGTGCAGGTTCTGACAGCCGCAACGGTGTCCTACCTACCCGCAATCGTGTCGTCGTTGAGCCTGAGTCTGTTCACCACCGCAACAATGGCCGCTGCGCGCAACCTCACCCCATACTCGATGGCTTTCGTGACCGTGCCGAATGACGAGCTGGCCAAGAAGCTGTCCCGGTGAGTTTAGTGTTGCTGACATCCGACTAGTGCGCAAACTATTTGGATGCGAACGCTGCACAATGTTGTCACAATGGACAAGTATCGACGGGAATTTTTCGCCATTTCAGGGGCATCGTGGAGCAAAAGCTGGCCGCCTGTGTTAATATCATACCGAAGCTGACGTCCGTGTGAGTATGTCGACGTCTGATTGATATCCCCATGTGGTACCGAGACGAGGAGTTAATGAGACTTTTTCGTGCAGGTACGAATGGGAAGGGAATATCCAGGAAGACTCTGAATTGCTTCTGGTAAGACGCTTTTGAGGTTTAACGAAATCTGCAACCTTGAATTCATTCAAAAAGTAAGACCCGAAAGAAAAAAACTTCAAACTCGGCACTTTTGTGGTTATTCAGATACATATATTGTAAATTTTCTCATCACGCGCGAATCTCTTGGACAACCAGATAACAATAACTTTCTTTCACATTATTGAAGATGATAAAGACCAGAACGTCTCGGATTGCTGACCTGATAAGCTACGTGAAGTAAGTGCGAGCTTCTGCGTGGTTTATAAATGCTGGTGAAATATCCAGCTAAGTAACCGACCAGCTAATCTTTGCGCTTTCGTGGGTTTGCCTAGGGCGAACCACTCGTACACCGTTCCCGAAGTGATCACCACATCGGTGAGACCCTTTTTCTGTCGAGTTCAGACCTCGGCTTTCTTTCGTTAATTTTGCGTTTTTTTCCGTAGATCGAAGAGGGCAACCCGGCCTACTTGGACTGGATCGGATCGGTCGTGCCTGAGAAAAGCTCAACATGAGCCTTGCTTATGTCAAAGAAGGATATAAACTTGAAAATAACTCGAAAACGTATCTTTTTTAATGCTCTCATCTACAACAAATACTGACAGTACTGCGCTGTGTCGGGGATGCATGTCTGGTAATAAAGAAATCATCTTCGTATAATTTTACGAAATAAATTTTTTTGGTTTTAAAACGAAATTATCTTAATAAATTCCGCATTTCGGTTTTTCCGAGCGAGCTTAGTTACAGCACAATTCAAATCAGTCCCATAATCAGCAAATAATTTGAACCTAGTCTCCAGTTTTCCGCATAGTTGTAAACAACACCACGCCATTTTCATTATCGTCGTCAAAATTCAAGACATGATGGACCGTGCTGCATTGGTCGAGCTTCAAGACTTGCCTTTGTCCTCGTGGTTTAAATCTTCCGTCACGCAAAAGATCGACTCGGACCGCCCGTAATGGTAAGTATTTACAATGGGGGAAGGAAATGTCTAGTTTGGCTTCTCGGTCCGAGTAGCGTTTCCGCTTTTGCTCACTTCTTCAACTTTCATTTTCAGATCTTGTCGCTTTGGTCCTCCTGGCCGTGGCTCGTCTCGTTCCTCACGAACCATATCTCGTTCCTCCGGTCGACCAGGTCGTGGAATCCGCTGTAGCTGGCTGCGAAGTACTCGTCCGTGGTCACGTTGATGTCGTTCTGGAACTTATCCAGCTCCTCGTCCCAGATCTCGTCCGTGGCGAAGCCCCCGAACTGCCTGCTCGGACACAAAAGCGGTTCGTTTGTTTAGTTACATTCTTTGACACCAGGCCCTACTTCATAGAAAAATGAGGAGTTGAGGTTTTCCGAGTTTTTTAACCAAGTATCATTCCATGTTTCATGACATGAAATCCTCAACTCTTTTATTTATTAAATTCGCCCTATTTTCACTACTAAATAATCGAGCATTTTTGCGGTACAAGCTATCTACTTTCAACATTTGTCCGCCAGGCGGCGCCACGGGGCGAAGAAGAAAAAATCCGCAATTTTTCTTTGCCGAGATTCGAACTCGGGATCTGCTTGCTAGACAGGAGCTTAACCAACCAAGCCTTAGTGTCAAGACAATGGGATATGCAAGACAAACTATATGTTATTCAAATCGCAGTGCTGCGCGCGCAGCTACCCAGCGCGCTGGTTTCTTTAAAAAAGGAGCAATTGATGAATCGGAGGATTCATCGGTCTTACCAGACTGCGTACTGCTGCGCCTCCAGTTGCGTTATGTTGACCGCGGCGTCCGTGGGCGCCGGCGCCTCCTTCTGCAGCGCTGTCGGCAGGTAGAGCATGAGCGTCACGTTGCCGTCCGCCCGGTGGTGGCGGAGCATCGGGGCGGTCATCTCCAGGGTGCGGCCTGCAGGTCAGGGTGAGATAAATCGATTTATGGCACTGATATTGTATGTCCGTGTTTTGGGCATACGGTAACTGAGTTAGCTGTGTTCTGAATTACATCAGTCGCGACTAAAGTGGCAATTTACGGCGCGGATATTGTATGTTCAATTTTTGGGCATATGGGTTGAGTTTGCTGTGTAACAATCACACCAATCGTAGATAACACATTTTCAATTTTAATTATTGGTACAGATTCGTCGTGCGCACACGTTGTATGTCGTTATTGCAATGGGATCTAACATCGGACGTATAATTATCTAAAGGTCGTATCGGGTTTTTTTTCTTCTAATGGAAATGGCTATAGTCGTCCCGGCAAAAGAACGAAAAAATGGCGTCGTTCAGACCAATAGGATGCAATTTCCTGTTTGCGATTCGTCCATCCTGTAATGTAATATCGAGCATGGCAGCCATTTTCATTTTACCGCAGAAACTCCTGAAACAGTACATCGATAAGCCGAATCTCACTGATTGGCTGGAAAATTTTTCGTTCTTTTGCCGATGCAACGATAGTTGGAAATGGCAGATCTGATAAAACAGTTGTCAGATATCTTCCAGTCTATCTGTTCAGTGTGAAGCTTGGCCTGTTACTGCACCTTGCAGCGTTAACTGGCTCGTAAGTTGGTTGCTTGCTGCAGATTTGCATAAATTCCATGTTTTTCAACTCCGCGCGATGAACACAGTTCATTTGCTGTCATCGGGTATTTTTGTTAACAACTTTTACGTGTTTTTTTGATAATTTCGATAGTTTTTTTTGATAAAATGTAGGTCCTTCATTACCTTTGGCGTTCGCTCCCTGCATGTAGTAGAAGAGCCGCAGGAACATTGCCTTCACGTTCTCCGGGTCCTCGTCCGTCGTGCTCACCCACGTGGTCGCGGGGTACTGCCGCACTTCGTATGTCTAAAAACAGGGTATTTGTTAGGTTAGGTTAGGTTAGGTTCAATTCAATTCAACTCAGTGCCCCGCTATCGACAAAGCGATGGGGGCGTAGTCCATCGTCCCAATTTATTCGCAAATTATCATTTGCATTTATGTGGACACCATTGCGTTCTTGTGGAAACTCGAGTCCATATATCGGTTTCGAATGCGGGCACATCCTAACCAGTAATTATTTCGGTCCGTTGGTTTTTAACAGCCGATGAAGTAGGAATTGGTTTCAATTTCATTTAATTTTTATTTTTTGTTCGGTCTGTTTTGTTTGTAAAGATTTTTTATTTATTTATTTATTTATTTTTTTGTATTTTATGTAGCAATGGTGAGTAAAACAATGGACGTTGAAACAAAGGCAGTCAGGATCAATCCGTTCGGCTTCGTCCGTTTGACGGTCAAGGGTCCCCTGGGAGTTGCGGGACACCGGTGTGCCCCGTCGCGCTCCAGCCGTCGTCCGAAGGAAGTGAAATCGGATTTGGATACGTGAAATAGCTCGGCTCAGGGTATGTTGCTTTTCATGCGGTGACTGAGCACTTTCTGTTCGGACCCCGGCTTTGGGTTTGTGTAACTTCCGGCTCGACAATAGCGGGCGATTTTATGCCGAAATATTGCTGCCTCACTGGCTGCCCTACTGAGCTGTTTAATTCTGGGTGAAATGTCCCAGCCGAGAACGTTCAGGTATTACATAACCGTGAAATCGCCATTTTCAGGCAGCCCATCCTCCCCCAAACACATTTTCAGAAAAACAGATTCTGTATGCGAAATGTGCACATACGCAACTGAAGGAGAAAGGATGTGCGCGTAATTTAGCCCCAATTTTTCGTTTAAAAAATCAACCATTTAAGAATACAGTAAGGAATATATAACAGGATTTCATTTCTTCATACACTGAAGAAGATGTGTAATTTAAGTGACTTTCACTTAAAATATGGGCTTGATGAAATTTTTTTCAATTTTTTGAACTTTTAGCTGCACTACCTTTGAGCACTCAATAGCAATAGTAATCATAATTGAATCCAACAGTTGGTATAATTTAAAAGATGTATTTTTTTCTTTGTTTAGTATATGAATTTTAATAATTGAAATACTATGAACTATAATTGAATTATATTATTTATTTGATATTATTTTAATATAATTTGAATTATAATAATTCAAATACTATGAATTATAATTGGGTTATATTTTCATTTATTAATTATTTTATATTATTTTATTATAATTTTAATTAAAATTAATCAAATACGTAACAAAGAAAATCGATAAATTTTTCAAGTTATACCAACTTTTGGATTTTGAGCTTTAATCAGTGGGTCAAATTACCTTTGAATTTGACCCGGGGCATGTTCCGAAGGGACACACTGACATTTTGCAAGCTTTAGTTTTTTTTGGCACTTACGTCTTCCTTGGCAATCACGTCATATTTGGGAACGTCCAAAGGGGCGCCGAGCGCCACGAACGCCGCGGCCAGCGCCAGGCACATCGCGAGCTTGTTTCTCATCGCTCTTCGGAGGCTGAAAGTAAAGGTGATAAAATTAGTTTGCGATGATGTTCCTGTCTGCATTTGTTACATGTGTCTAGAAGTGAAGTTTGCGATGTTCCCTAAACAGGGTAGATTATCCACAAATGACCTAAAATGGTTATAATTTGTTACCAATGACCTAAAATGGTTATAATTTGTTACCAATGACCTAAAATGGTTATAATTTGTTACCAACTAGCAAGGTGTTTGTTCTTGGGATCCTTTAAATAAAATCATTTCTCCTTTCTAGATCAAAATTGTGAAAAAGATTCAAATTCTTAGCGAAATCCACACAAAATCCAGTATTTCTGGCAGCGCGCTTCAAAAAGTTTTATGTACGGCTTGCTTTTCATCTAACAATATTTCAAGTACCATACATTCTTTTATATTAACAGTGGGCTAAGGTGTACCATTGATGCATTTAAAAAAATCGATGATTCATTTAAATTTTATATCCGTAAATAGGAATTCTGTAAGTCCAAAATTTTTGAAAACGCTGCATGGTGTCGTGAAATTTAAACATCGCTTTACCACATATTTTGAAACTTTTTATTTAATTTTATTTGATACTAAAAGTGGGCTGAGGTGTACCATTGATGAATTTAAAAAATCGATGATTAATTTAAATATAATATTCGTAAATATAAATTGAGTAAGTCCAAAACTTTTGGAAATGCTGCATGCACATCGCTTTGCCACTTATTTTGAAATTTTATAATTTTATTATATTTTATATTAAAATTGGTCTAATTTGTATCATTGACGCATTTAAGAAATCGTTGATTAATTTAAATATTTTACCCGTAAATATAAATTCAAAAAGTTCAAAATTTTTGGAAACGCTGCATGGTCTGGTGAAATTTAAACGTCGCTTTACCACATATTTTGAAATTTTATTTTATTTTATGATAGTATTCTGCAACTTTGCTCTTCTTGGGTAAGTATGAAAGTGAAAAACACAAAACTGCACTCACCGTGTCGTTTTGTCGATTTTGCGGCAGATCCCCGAAGTTGCGCGGTTTTCACTCGGAAATCACTCAGCTGACATGAAATTCGTTTGTTTGATATATTTTTGTTTCGTTTAGACAGCAAGCACCTTGTGAATGGACAAGCACGAGCCAAATGCCTGCCAAGGGGAGTCTCCTTATCTCTTTATAGCAATAACAACAATAAACCGCATCAACAACAACTAGTGAAATTATGCGCCGAGATGGGTGAGACAGAGTGATGTCGCGTGGCTGTGATTTTCTCCCAAATTAATTGCTCGTTTAATTTCCTGGCGATTAAGTTTCCTCCAAATAGGTAACAGGCGAATGACTAGCCGAGGAAGTCACGTGACGCGTGCCGCATGACCGAGAAATGGGTGACACAGGTTGTCCAACCTGTCGGTTGCCTGTTGTCCAAAAATTTCATTGTGTTTTCCTCGGCGAACAATGTCGGTGAAGGGGAAGGCAAGCGATCAGGATTTTTTACCCAAAAGTTCATGGAGATTGCGGGCTCGGCTAATTTCGTTTCATGGGCATTTGTTTTTCATCCAAAAGTGGATTAGTTCGGGATCCTAATTTTGGCTCGTGTTTTGTTCAAGAACGAAGTGTTTGCTGGAACAACAACAAAACAACCAACTACTAGTAAATAAATTATTATTGTTATTATTAAAAAACAAGTCCTAAAAGCACTACAAATATAACTCCACAGTCTCCCAAAAAGAATAAAGAAGTACTACAAAGTCCTCAATATCCTAAAGTCATAAAAAGTACTAGAAATAACTCCTCAATATCCCAAAGTCCCAATCAGTTCAACAAAATTAGTTGTCAATCTCCCAAAAAGTCATAAAAAGTGCTACAAAATAACTCCTCAATGTCCTAAAAAGTCATTAAAAGTACTTCAAAATAACTCCTCAATATCCTAAAAAGTCATTAAAAGTACTTCAAAATAAC
>JAQFYZ010002915.1:0-15102 GCA_034695085.1 Cylindroiulus punctatus | reverse complement strand
TTCTCAAAAATGGGAGGAAACTAACATTTTCAGACACAAAAATGGACTGAAAATAAGACTATGTTTTTACAGTGTACAGCAATTATAACTGGAAAAAAATGCCTTTGGGTTGCAAAATAGCATGGATAATGAAAATGCTGAAAACACACCAGAGCCTCTACCAATCAGACTTTACCAGCTTTAGTGACTTCACAAGGGTTGAAGGGCCACCATTAAGCACTGAACATAAAAGCCAAACAAGTTGACATAATTATACAGTGTATGTGCAATCCTTGCTCATTAAACCAAGTGCTTTCTATCCACATTCCTGTTCATTCAAAGTAGGGAGGAACTGAAACATGATACAGTGAAAATTGATTGTAATGACATCGGTATATAGCGCCGTATGGATTTAGCGACCCAATGTTCCATCAAAGTTTAGTTTTGTATCTAAATCCATGTAATAATAATTTGGTGTAAAAAGCGACGTCTTTATAAAGACGGATTAATGAACACAATCAGGTTTCGGCTATCGATATAAACTTATTGTAAGTTTTGTTTACTTTTCTTTGAGTGAAAAGTTTTAAAGGCCTGGGAAGTAGGATTGACCATGAAGGGAAAGGGGGGAGTATGTACACTGTATATGTACACTGTATGTACATGTATTCAATTCACTTGTGCTACTACAATTCAATTTCGAACAGTTTCATTTCGTTTTTACTCGAGCAAAACGAGAAGAAGGGCAAACATCTCTGCTTTCCTTATACTCAAAAAATTAATTTCACTTTTGTACCAGTAGGGGCCATCAGATGTTAGGTCCATCACCTATTAACCCCGAGTACCCGTCTCAAAAACATTTGCATTTTTACTATACTACGAAAACGTTTAGCACCCCAGTTTCTCCTATAAGGGTTTTTATCAACTGTCCCTGTACATACATTCAAAGATAATGTCAAAAAGTGAGAAATTTTACAACAGAAATATGGCAAGGTGACCTGATAAGTCAAAAGATCAATTGCATGCCATGACATCAAGGCTGAATATCACACCTCGCCAGGAATTTCACCAAGTCCAAAGCAAAGGACCCTAGGAACGTTGAAAAGTCAAGAATTATCAACAACATGAGGTCACACATATGTCAATGTAAAAAATGGTATACTTATTGTTCATGGTTCACTATAAACATCAGGTGAACAAAAAATGTAATAAGGAACCAGCAATAGAGCACACAATGTTACAAAAAACTTCAAGTTTAGATTAGTTTTTCCAAATTAACAATTTCATTATCGATCACTTCAACAAAATTGCTTGCTTCAATTGACAGCTTGAGTTTCTTGACTACTGTATGAAAAGATTTGTTAAATTTCCCTGACTTTTCCAGGTTTTCCAGGTCTGGGGGAACCATAGCTGTACTAAAAATATTTTGCACTTTTCTAGCACTACCTTAACGAGGCATACAGTTTTTCCCTTTAAATGTTCTTATCACTGTCCTTGTGAAAACATTCAACAATGATGATAAGGAGTAAACAAGGAACTACCGCACAAGACTGCATACACAAGACGTCAAGAGATCACCATGTCGCCTGATATGGCTGTGCATGACATCATGGATAATGCAGGACAGTCTAGAAATTACAATTAGACTACACATTAATGTTCATACAGCAATAAGAAGCATACCGTTCCGGTACATGTCAGCAATTTCACCATGGCCCAAGCACAAATGCCTATGCAGGATGACCCAAGTCATGATGTCCACCAAATACGATGCGGGATTCGATCCACGGCCACTTGCGCAGCGAGGAATCCTGTTCTTGAACGCATCCTTCACCAAGGGCCCTGATGCAAATGCCAAATACTTAGATATCTGGTGGCCGTTTCTGGAGGCCATTTTGGAGAACATCGATCCTGCAGCTGGGGCCGAGAACATCGCTGTCATTCAATTGTACAACAGGGGTGTTCTCCAGTATTACTTTAATACACATCAGGACAAGTACATGACCTATCGACCCGATTTTATGAGAATAATTCCGAATAGGCCAACTGGTCCATGTCACGTAACTGCCTTCAAACCAGAGCACATCAAGATGTTTGTTACTGGAGTAAGACAAGAAGTGGCGCATAGGCGCATCATGAGATTGATAGCGGATGTGGTCATCGACGGCGTCGAGTGCGTCCCACGACAGTAAGAACTGGAGAAAAATGCCTTTGTGTTGCAAAGTAGCAGGGATGATGAAAACACTGAAAACACACCAAAGAATCTACCAATCAGATTGTATCAGCTATAGTGGCTTCACAAGGGCCACCATTAAGCATTGAACATAAAAGCCACACGAATTGACATAATTATGTGCAACCCTTGCTCATTCAGGGTGGCCACAAAATGATTCGAATTCCCCTGACTTTTCCCTGACTTTCCCTGACTAAATCCTAAAATTCCCTGACCAAAACTTACTCGTTAATGCATGAACATTTTTAGTCATAGTGAAACGTAATAAAACGTTTATAAAGGAAAAGCACACTTTGTTTGGGGTTTTCAAGTGTTCCAAAGTGTTCCACAAGCAATTTTCAAAGAATATGAAAAACAGCATTATCAAACTCAACATAACTGCTGCTTGTTACACAGGCAACTTAGCTCTCTTTTGAACAAATGTCCAATAACAACATATGGAGGAAAAACAAATAAATCGTATTTTGAGAAAAGAGCCAATTTCATAAAAGAACAAGTCGCTGTTCAAAATCATCATGCTCTTTTTTGCTTCTCAGCCAACACCTTCAGTATATTACGCTGCAAACTCAACTTCTTCAGTAATGCTTCATTCACACATGCAATTTTTGCCCAAGTACAGAGGAAATTTTTGCCCAAGTACAGAGGAAATTTTTCCCATGTTATGTAGGCAAACCTTGGGCAAAAACCTCCATAAGAAAAAAAAATTATCTCCATACGTGGACAAAAATTGCATGTGTGAATGAAGCATAAGACGCCTGTTACTGACATCCTCACATCATTTAGAATTTTTCCCCTTTTTTTCCTTTTGCAATGATTTTTCATACAAAGCTGTTGAATTTCTGACCGTAAGAATCATAGCTTTGGGAATATCCTGAACCCCTCAGAAATTCCATCCATAGCCTGAATACCATCAAACACTTGCCTTTGAGCATAAGGGATTCACTTAATGAATCATCAATGAAAATCAGTTGAGAACTTTTTTCAGAAAGCTCCACAGAAGGTCTGAACAATTCCACCTTGCAAGCCTTGAAACATGTCTTAATATCAGATTTTGAACATAAGTTTTTCAATTCGTTGAGTCACACTGACTACCACCAATCCACTGTTTCTCGCTGAAAACATCATATGGTATATTCCTAAGCTAGGATGAGTGTGGATGGAGGAGGATTGGGGATGGAGCAGCTGGAAGACTGAGTGCTGAGATAGCATTTTGCTTTGACAAAGAAAAATTTCCCTGACCACTTACAAAGTTCCCTGACTGATCCCTGACTTCCCTGACCACTTTTATTTTCCCTGAGTTTTCCCTGACTTCCCTGACCTGTGGCCACCCTGTCATTAAACAAAGTGCTTTCTATCCACATTCCTGTTCATTCAAAAGCAGGGAAGAACTGAAACATTATAACAGTGGAAATTGATTATAATGACATCGGTTATAGCGACGAACGGATATAGCGACCAAATGTTCCTTCAGTTTGGTTTTATATGATAGCACATAAATTCATGTAATAAAAATTGGTTATAGCTACGTCTTTATAATGATGGATTACTTAACATAATCCGGTTTCGGCTATCGGATATATTGCAAGTTGTGTTTACTTTTCTTTGAATGAAATGGAAAGGGAAAGGGGGGAGTATGTACACTGTATGTACATGTATTCAGTTCACATGCTGTGCTACCACAATTCAATTTCGAACAGTTTCATTTCGTTTTTACTCGTACAAAACGAGAAAAAGGGCGAACATCTCTGCTTTCCTTATACTCATTGCTATAGTACCGAAACGTTTAGTCATATTATACACACACCCCAGTTTTTCCTGTAGGGGTTTTTATCAACTGCCCCTGTGCATACATTCAAAGATAATGTCAAAAAAAGAGACATTTACCTCCAGGATATATTGCAAGGTTACCTCATAAGTCAAAAGCTCAATTGCATGCTATGAAATCCAGGCTTAAATATCGTCTCGCTGGAATGGCAAGAACAACTTAGCACACCTTCATTTTCATAGAGCAATAAGCAGTATTGCTGTACTTGCTGTATTGCTATACTAAGAATATTTGACACTTTTGTAGTACTACCTTAACGAGGAATACATTATTTTCCCGTAAATGATCTCATCACTGTTCTTGTGACCAGGCTTGTGACAACATTGAAAAATTATGATAAGGAGTAAACAAGTAACTACTGCACAAGACGTTTACAGATCAATGTGTCGTCTGATTGGTTGAGAATGACATCATGTATTATGCAGAAAAGTATATTTCACATAGACTACACATACAGCATATACATTATATCATACAGTACTGAGAAGCATACCGTCCCGGTACATGTCAGCAATTTCACCATGGCCCAAGCACAAATGCCTATGCAAGATGTGATTATCAACGACATCATGTCGCACATACCGCCAGCATGGCAGCAGTTCCTTGAGGTTAATAATCTTAATGAAAGTTTGACCCAAGCTTTGAGGAATGCTTGTAACAAGCACTACAGGGATGGAGAATGGCATGGAGTTCCCAGAGCAGATGCAATCTTCAGCTGGATGGCGTGTCCTCCGAGGAACGTCCGTGCCATCATCTTGCTGAAGGAGCCCAAGTCTTGTGACACTGAAGCAAATTACAGGTCATCCGGCTATGCTCTAGGGGTGCAACGCATAGGCCCTGACGTTGGCTCCATTCAAGAGATCAATACCTTGTGGAAGTGGTTTGAAATCCTGCACAAGTTCAGAGATGCTGCCAGCTGGACCGTGGAAGCCCAAAACACGATGAGAGAAAAATACAAGGAGGGATTCGATCCACGACCACTTGCCGAACGAGGAATCCTGTTCTTGAACGCAGCGTTTACCAAAGGATCAGAAGCAGCTCAAGATGACCTTGACATCTGGTGGCCATTTCTGGAGGCCTTGTTGAACGCCATTGAACATGCTGCAGGAGTGCAGAAAATCGTCGTCATCCAGTTGTACAATAAACGCTTTCTTCAGCAGTACTTTGGCAAAGAGAACAACCAGGTCAAGTACTTTACATATCGACCTGACTTTATGAAAATTAATGGAAACGAACATGGTCAATTCCATGTTGGCTACTTCAAACCTTCTGAAGTCAATGCGTTTGTTGATGGCGTAAATAGACAAGGACCGGATGGGCATATCATGGCCTCAATGGCGGATGAGGTCATCGACGGCGACCAGTGTGTCCAACAACAGCGAGGAATTGATGACATTGGGGAAAACTAGTCAGTATGTCAATCGTGTTAAAAATGTTGGCACAAGAATTGATTTAGTCACCTAGCTATGACTTCCATAGGCGTATAACCATGAATTGAAAATCAGATTTCAATGCTAAAAAGAACATGAAATATAGAATAAGAAAAATTGAATTAGCATAGAGAACAAATAGAATCGCCCTATGTTTTCAGATCGCCCTAGAACAGATTAGTAGTAAGATGACGTAGCTATGACTTCCATAGGCGTAACCATGAATTGAAAATCAGATTTCAATGCTAAAAAGAACATGAAATATAAAATAAGAAAAATTGAATAAGTATAGAGAACAAATAGAATCGCCCTATGTTTTCAGATAGCCCTAGAACAGATTAGTAGTTAGATGATGTAGCTATGATTTCCATAGGCGTAACCATGAATTGAAAATCAGATTTCAGTGGTAAAAAGAACAAAATATAAAAAAAAAGAAAAATTGAACAAGTATAGAGAGCAAATAGAATCGCCCTAGAACAGATTAGTAGTTAGATGACGTAGCTATGACTTTCATAGGCGTAACCATGAATTGAAAAACAGATTTCAGTGGTAAAAAGAACAAAATATAAAATAAGAAAAATTGAATAAGTAAAGAGAACAAATAGAATCGCCCTAGAACAGATTAGTAGTTAGATGACGTAGCTATGACTTCCATAGGCGTAACCATGAATTGAAAATCAGATTTCAGTGGTAAAAAGAGCATAAAATATAAAATAAGAAAAATTGAATAAGTATAGAGAACAAATAGAATCGCCTTAAGTTTTCAGATCGCCCTAGAACAGATTAGTAGTTAGATGACGTAGCTATGACTTATATAGGCGTAACCATGAATTAGTCTGATGAATTTATTACCAATTACTGTCGATGTAGACTAATTTTAGTGTAAAAAATCATGTCTTGAGCTTGTAAAGAAGCATTTCTTTTAATTTTCCATGCACCCACATGCATACATGTATCTTTTCATCACATTATTCAGGGGCGGATCCAGCTTTTTTTTCAAACGGGGTCCGTTACCAATGGAGGCCTAAATATACATGTTTAAAAAAATATTTGCAAAAACTAGTTCATTTTTTGTATTTTTTTTTAACGTTTTTCAAAAGCTGATCACTTTTTGCAAAAAAAATTTGCAAAACCAGCTCACGTTTTTACATTGCTGACTTTTTGCATTTTTTTGCAAAAAATTTGCTAAACCAGGTTACTTTTTGGCAAAAACTTTGCAAAACCAGTTTACTTTTTTGCATTTTTTTTGCAAAAAATTTGCAAAATCAGTTCACTTTTTTGCAAAATTTGTCGATTTATTAACCATTCTATCTAGTATGAATTTTTATTTTTTGGTTCCAATCTATCTAGTGCAAATTTTCTATTTTGCCAAACGGGGTCCTGACCCCTGGAACCCCACCCTGGATCCGCCACTGTTATTGAAGAGTCTCCCCTTATTAAATGAAATCATGTTATGTCATATTTCCTTACCTCAATAAATTTCAGTTTGTAATTAATCTAAAAATATTTCATATGATCTAGTCCTGTTAGCCACAACCACACCAATGAAATAGCATGTATGTCAAAAAAAACCTCTTGATGTAATCAGAAATCAGGTCAAGTATATACTGTACGAGGCAGATGAAATCGCATAAAGATGTTGACAAATTTGTAACAAACCCCATGTTGATTCACACGTTTCTGGTGTTCGTTCCTGGAAACAATACGTGGTTCACACGGAAAAGAATTCGTGTAGGCAAAAAACAAGTCTTGCTGAATTTCATCATGACACTGTGTACATCGATTGAACATCATTCACGTAGGTTTAAGAAAAGGAATGACATGTATTTACTTGTATAGATCCGTATGACAGAATCCGTGTAAGCCGAGATCATTTAAATAGAAACAATGTAACCAGCCCTGAATGTAACTGAAATAAAGAACAACAACAACATCGAGAGAATGAAGTTCGCACCGTATCTTGTGTGCCAACACGTTTACGCAATTTTTGTCAAAATCCTATCTAACTTAAAATAATGAACCACCAATGTCAATGAATAACATTAAATGGGAAATCAGAAGAGCGTAACACTACATACGCTTTCTTATTGCTTTGGCAGAGAAGAAGGCATTCGAAAAAGCCACAAGTTATAATGACATCATCATCAAATTGTTACTTCCAAGTTAATGGCCTTAGGATTTGTATCAAAATTTAAACATAAACAACGGAATTTAGTCACAAGAAGCACGTTTTTGTTAAAGGTATAAATAAACTAATTTTTTTATTTTATTTAAAAAAAAAAATGACAATTAAATTCATTACTTTTTCTTAAACATGATGACTTTCTTTGGATGTTATCACCTTGGATGATATCGCAAATCAATTTGGATAATCACACACGATACTTTCCCACCAAGTAAAGCAAGCTACTGTTATCGGTATAACTTTCTTAATTCCATACTAAAACGGAATTGCCAGTAAAGCTCAATTCCAAAGGACAACTTTGCATGGTCTACATATATGACAGGAAATCGGTAGGTAGCAGGAAAAAGGAACCTTTCCAAAAATGTCCAGTGAGGCAGTTAACAATTCCATAACCCAATTCTTAATATCAATAACCTGAATTTCATTCAATGATTTTTCATTGACTCATGACTCGTGTTACCAGACTGAGCAAATATTAATTAATTATCTCTTTCATTTCTACAATAATAAGATTTATTGTTGCATGTATGCCAAAGACATATCTGTAAATAAGTGGGGATAATTACATACGACACATGTATGAATGACCAATATGCGAGCAGGTATCAATCGATACTTAGTATTTATACATGTATGTATAAAAATAGAGGGTGATCAATAAGTCCGAATCCCTGTGAATACATAGGTAGGGGATGAGGGCGTAATTCTCAGGTTCGGACAAACTGGCAAGGCAGTTGTGTTATATTTTTTTTGATGACAAAAATTTCGATGACCTTGAAAGTGATGTTTTGCAATTGAATTTTGACAATTACATGTATGGACTGATATGATAAACTCAAATGAAACAATGTTTTAATTCAAAGTTTATATTGATAGTAACTTCATGCGCTAAATAGAATGAAAAAACATTTCGTTTTTAGAATTTTTCCAGATATTCTTTATTTTGCCAACGGCAGTAAATCTCTTATATTCCCATTCAGATGGCAGCTGCTGCCATCTATCGCCCATAAAGCAAAATAAGAGGTCAAACATAGAATTTCCATTTTTATTAATATCATAAACATTTCCATACGTTGTCAAGAGCACAGACCAAAAAACGCAATTCCCTGTTAATGTTTACAGAAAAAGTATTTTAATATGTTGATCAGGAAAGGAGAAATTGTATTTGGTAATGTTATGCAGGGTGTCCCCAAAGTCACAGCGCACTTCTTTGGGCCTCAAAACCACAAACATCTGGTCAAAATGCAACATTTTCACAAAAGGTTCCCCAAAACTTTAATTTTCAAATTCCCTGGCTTTCCCTGACTGTTCTAGTTTTAAAACAAAGTTCCCTGACCATTACTTATTCGAAAATTTGACATTGCCAAGTGTAATAAGTGCTATATTTATTTTAAATGTTTATAAACATAAGATGAACACACATTTCAATACGAAATTAGCAATATAGTACACATTTCAATGAAAATATTCACGTCAATTTTTTTCAAATTTACAAATTCATTATATCTTTCACAGAATTGCTTGCTTCAATTGACAGTTTGAGTTTCTTGACTTAATGTCAAGAGACCTGCTAATTTTCCCTGACTTTGTTAAAATAAGTCAATCTTCTCTAACTTTTCCCTGCATTTTCCATTGCCTTTCCAAACTTCCCTGACTTTTTCAGGTCTGGGGCATCCTGTCAAAGCATGGCCATTCCTGAAAGAAACCACAGGAGTTCGGCAACATATAAGGTCAACGTTTCAAGTGACCAGAAATGTGCATATGCAACGGCAAATATGTACAGAAGTGGCACCATATCAATTGCACCACGCCAGGTGTACAGCACGAAACCACTGACAAAAAGATAGTGCAATGGCACCAGCAGGAACGACTTGCGCACATCAAAGATTATCAATGTTTGCAATGTGCCACGCAATGCAAAGACAAAGGCAGCAGGAATAATGAGTAATTAATCAATTGCGCCATTGCAGCGCCTTTTCTTAGCAGAAGCCACTGCCATTCCCCTGCTTGCATTGGCACCAGACAGTGATAACAACAGACCATAAAACCTGGTTGCGAAAATTCACCAAAAAATGACAAAACCGCTCTGGGCCATACGCAATTGTTGGAAACTGGCCCAGATAAAGCGTGCGAAACAGCAAATATTTGGAAACTCGCTAGTGGGTGGATGTCCAAGAGGTGTCGCCATTGAAGGAGCACTTAAAAGCGAGACCAGAGCAAAAAACACACACATGAGATATAGAGGAGCGAGCAGCAACACTCACATCCCAACCAGTGCCACAGCCGACATTTCCACCATGGCAGAAATCGAAGTCCAACAGAGCATTGCGGAGATCCAGATCCCGGAAGTGGACGAGCCCCAGGTGCAGAAGTTGAGTGTGCAAGCCGAAGAGCCCCAAGTCCAGGAGCCAGAGCCACCAGCTGAGGAGCAGCAGAGCAACCAGAAGGAAGAAGCCCAAGAAGACCAAAGCAGTGCTGAGCAGCAGAGCAACCAGAAGGAAGAGTCCCAAGAAGCCCAAAGCAGTGCAGAGGACCAGTCCTCCAAAGACGATGGACAACCGGAGGGCAATGCCGGTGCGCAAGCTCAGCAAGCGGAAGCCGGAGATAGTGCCCGTAACCAGGCTGCTGAAGCCGAAGACCAGCAGGCCAATGCTGAAGATCAGAAGTCCAATGCTGAAGACCAGCAGTCCAATGCTGAAGAGCAAAAGGGCAGTTCTGACAGCCAGGCAGAAGCCGAAGCCGATGCCGGAGAGTCCAACAGCGGTGCCGATGCCCAGAACCACGGTGCGGATGGACAGGAGCCCCAGAGCAGTGGCGATAAATAGACTTCCTCTTGGAGGAGATGGAGAGTTCAACACCAGAACTGGTAGCTAAATGTTTCTCACTAGTATGCTTGGGACTATGCTTAGAACACCGCGGCTTGCAGAATGTCATGTACGAACATGCCGGACTTTGGACAACATCCTCAAATTTGTGCGCCTGAAGTGATGTGCGGCAAAAATCATTGAATAAATTGTAAAAAATGTATGTATGAAAATCTGACAAACTAGTCTTGTGGTTTACTTGAACTCTGGAAGTCAACATTCGAGATGTGAAGTGACATGCAAACTGTCCACTTGTAATTTTTGGTCTACCTCTGGAGTTAATTTTTTTCTTAATTTTCTCTTAAAGCAACAAATTTGGACCAATCATATCGCAGCATTATTAAAATTAAGAACATTAGGGCTACAGCCAGTGGAGCCAGATGCTGCATGAATTTACAGGAGATTTTTGCCAATAGACCTTTTCCCTTTCCTTTCATCTTCCTTGGTGGCGCTGATCATACTTAAGAAAATGAAGAGATTGGCATGTGGTTAGGGTTGGATAATTAGAAAAGCTAACTTAAGACCACAATTGAGCCAAAAAATTACAAGTGGACAGGAAGCATCAATGCCTTCACGCAATTTCTGTTTACATTCAAGTGGTCTTATTCTGAACCTGTAGCGCACTAACAAACTCATTAGTTTTTATATGCATAGTGCATCATAGCTTACAGTGTGTGATATAACAGACGCAATATTATTAAGAATTTTGGGTAATGTGGACCAAATTATATTACCTTGATTTTTATAAGTTTGATAAATTAACCAACATGAATAGATGTCTAAATTTCTTCAATTTGCCGCGAACTAAAGCATCGCTATGTTTACATGCAAGCGTAAGACACCTTAAGGTAAGTCATGCAAGTAAACCTGTTTTTATCTATCATTACTTAAGTTGGGATTCAGTATGTATTGGTTTGATTCAAGCCACCCTCAATAAAATGCAGCTTGTAAACAGTTCAAAACAATTCAAATCAACTCGGTTCCCTGCAATCGGCAAAGATATGTACAGTTCCAGTTTCAACACACATCATATGAGATTAGCACATGAAGTTCTATTTCCTGTGATTGTGTTTAAGTCCGTGCCGTTTGTGATAAAGCAGAAGCTTCTGGGTGTCAAGGTAAGTTGGGTAGTGTTTTTAAAAAAAGCTGAGTTTAGTATACCGTTAGTATTTTTCCAAAGTCGAGTCTGCCACCGTGTAAAGGTGGCGCACCGTTTTTAAGTCATCCAATTAGTTTTAATTTCTTCGTTAAATTAAAAAGTTTATAATTTCTTGTTAAATTAAAAAGTTTATAATTTCTTCGTTAAATTAAAAAGTTTATAATTTCTTCGTTAAATTAAAAAGTTTATAATTTCTTCTTAAATTGAAAAGTTTATAATTTCTTCGTTAAATTAAAGTTTATAATTTCTACGTTAAATTAAATTTTATAATTTCTTCGTTAAATTAAAGTTTATAATTTCTTCGTTAAATTAAAGTTGATAATTTCTTCGTTAAATTAAAGTTGATAATTTCTTCGTTAAATTAAAGTTTATAATTTCTTCGTTAAATAAATTCCCAGTTATAATTTCTTCAAAACTTACTACTTATAGAGGTGCCCAAATTTCTTACTTGTTATAACGCCGGCAACCATTTAACTTACAGCATGGTTCCCCCAGAAATTCAATATTTAATTTCCCTAACATTTCCAGGCTTTAAAAAGATGTCCTGTCCATGAAAAATGCGAAAATATGGCACGTGCAAACGTAACAAATGCTATACTTATTGTTCACTGTTTAGGCGAACACCAATTTTACCAAGAAACCAGCAATAGAGCAATCATTTTCACAAGAAACTACAAACTTAGATTAGTTTTTTTTTTTTTTTTAAATTTACAATGTCGTTATTGATCTCTTACGAAGCATTGCTCGCTATAATAGATAGCTTTGAGTTAAAAAAAAAATAATAATAAAAATTACAGACATAAAAATCAGCCAAATTTTTCGTTGTCAAGTTATTCGTCTTACAATCAGCAGAAAAAAGCAAAGGTTTCCAAATTCTTGTCAGAGAAGGTATTTCAGATCTGGGTGTTGATTTGACAGATTATGTCAACAGTGAAAATGGGGAATTCCCTGAAAGAAGCCACTAAGGCTGTGGCATCCAATTCATGCTTAGCTGATTTGCTGCATTTCCCTGAATTTTTAAAATAAATAAATCTTCCCTGACTATTCCATGTTTTCCAGATCTGGGGGTACCCAAATTTCTTTCTTGTTATAATCCCAGCAACAACGTAACATTAATATTGAAGGAAATTAACTTACAATGTTGATAACAATAAAAACGACACCTCCAAGCTTATTTGGAACCTAGACTACTTGCCTCATAAAACGCCACTGACGTGTATCATTATTCTGTCAACATGATGATTATGCCATTGAACTTGGTCGTTATTGCAACCTGAAGAACTAGCATTGCTAACAGCGCTGACAACAACTATCTATTTAGATGTACTCATCCTGCAGACGTTAACAGAAGCTGTTGCCTCAAGTGCAGCCATTAAATTTGACAAGTGGTAAGACATGGCTGCAATCATTTCGATTTTCATAAACACGTGCAGTCGCCTTTTTACAATGTCAGGAGTATGTGACACAAATGCCACCTAAGCTTTTTTTGTAAAGCAAAAGATACACCATTGCTGCAAAACAAAACCGACATCTAATCAGCTTGATAAGTCGTCAATAATCCGACAGTAACAATGTGAACAATTTTACTCCATTGAACCCACAATGGGTTCAGTGGTAAAATTCATAGACTACGGTTATCAAAGATTAGCCATGTTTGTCATCTGCAAACATGATCTGACAACATAACTATGTTCACATTGCGCTTCCCTTTTCTGGCGCTTATCAAATCTTTGTCATCATCATCGCCTCACCTGTGCCCTTTGTACTTAAAGCAAACAGCTGATAAGAAACGCAAATCGCGACACTTGCCACTGAATGAAGATAAGCCACTTCAAGTGATGCCAATTAAAGCACATGAAATGACAACGGAATATAGCAAGATATGGCATGATTGGCATCAGTATATCTGAAACAGCGACTGCCACAATGCCATCATTACCAGATGAGACAACAACCTTAATTCTGGTGGTTTTTCCATCAACATAAACTCGGGGATCATAACTTCAGTTGTTGGTTGCACTTGTTAGCCACATCTTCCTCTGGAGTTATTGTCTTTACCAAAGACTGCAACATCTTACTGTTGGTGGTGCCATCGTTGCCAAGCATTCCAACATATTCAGCTAGCAGGATATACACAGGTCCGAATTAGGATATATACTGCCATCCATCAAGACCATTCTGGATGCCATGTTGACATCACCAGAGACGCCAAACATCAAAACAAATTCTGTCACAACAGTGTGCAATCCAAGCACACCAATGACTGCAGTTTGGTTCTTAGCAAATTAGATGCCCATAGGCATTGGTGCCACCACAACATTGTGTGAACAGAACCAAAGACAACAATGGCTGATGCAGTCCATGACAACTTAAGAGAGGCTTGGATTGAAGCAAGGATGAGAAGCATACCACCCCCATGGATGAGTTTCCTCTCAGAAAAGAACATGCTTGAGCTAGTGAAGAAGGCACTGGGAGACGTGTACGACAAGCACTTCGATGACAGGAAAGGCACATGGTATGCACGTCCTAGCCAGGACAGCATCTTCAGCTGGATGTCCTGTCCTCCGCAAGGGGTGCGTGCAGTCGTCTTGCTGAAGGAGCCAATGTCCTACATCTTCAAGGCCGAGTACATGTCCACGGGCTATGCCTTCGGGGTAAAGCGACAGCGCAATGGCAGCAGAGGCATCCACTGGTATCCAACAGTGTGGAACATGTTCAAAATCATGCATTTGTTCAAGGACCGGAGTTGGGGCGGGCATGTCCAAAACCAAATGAGTGTACGGTACCGCAACGGGTTCAGCCCGGAGTACCTGTCCCGAAGAGGACTCATGTTCTTGAACATTGGGCTGACCAAGGGGTTCGTGGGTGACGATGACACGTTTCATTGGTGGCCCTTCTTCAAGGCCTTGATGAGGGCCCTGGAGCGCAGCAACGAGACGGGGAGGATACCGGTGCTGCAGTTTTACAACAACTTCTACCTGCAGACGTTTCTGGAGAAGGAGGACATGAGGAGCAAATTTTCGGTGTACCGGCCCGACTTTGCGAGGGTTGTGGAAGGGGAAGAATGGCACATAGCCCAATGTGACAGAAATCGCGACTCGACCGAAATCATGGATTTCGTATCTGGGATCCAGCAGGATGACCATCGGGCCATCGTGGAGGAGCTTGCAAAGGAAATCATCGATGGAACCCACTGCGTTGCTTAGCAAGTACCACACCACAAAAACTGAATTGTGAAATACAGTCGTGAATATAATGCCTCCTGCCCACGTACGTGTAACATTGTAGTTTAATTTTGGTCTTAAGGTGGATGGATAGTTGTAGCCAGGTATATGCTTTCCCATGTTAAATCTAAGAAAACCCTTTTTACAAGAAGTTGTACGATTAACAAAAAAAAAAAAAAAAAAAAAAAAAAAAAACCATTCCAGAA
>JAQFYZ010002914.1:0-15110 GCA_034695085.1 Cylindroiulus punctatus | reverse complement strand
CCTGATGAAGGCGTTCAGTCGCCGAAACGTCGAGCTGATGTTATATATACTTGGCTGCGTATTTCTTTCAATAATTAAGAATCTCATTCTTCCCAAAAAAATAACCAACATTATTACGACAATATATTTTTATTCGACCACTATATTAAATCGTATTGGTTACCTACTCAATAACATGACTGGACTAAAAATAAAAGTTGACCTTAAAATGACCTATGACATCAATTTAAATTATGACATTTAACTTTTCTCCATAAGAAACTAGCATTTGTCTAACTTGCTTTTATTGTACATGGAAACATCTAATTAGAAAATGAAGCACAATTTTGAGACGATCTTTTTCATGAAATTGTTTGCTTTTACCGTTTCTGTTGATTAATCAATGCAATTTAAAAAATAAAAAATTCACTAAATATCGTTTGCATCCATAAGTTTCGAGTGTGTTACAATTTCATTCTACAAATTCATGGATTTTTTTGTTATTTCGCATTATAAGGTACTTTCTAAAAATATGTAAATCGAGAGTAAATTTCCCGTAACGGCTCATGTGTTTGCAGTGATTGCCTGACAATAGAGGCAGCAAAATCATAAATTTACATTTTTTTCCGCTTAGTTTTGAATATTTTATGCTAGGTCAAGTCACGTCAATTCAAGTTTGACAAAAGGATGAATAAAAGGGAAAAGCAAAAGGAAGATGGCGTCCCTTTACTTTGACAGTGGCACATCTGACAAAACACGTGTGGCACAAATATGCCCGCCCTCTAAGAATGTGACATCAAGCAACATGTTCTACAGAGTGTGAAGTTCACAACTCTTGCCCTGCAATTTAAGCTTATAACGGTATTGTGACATCACTGTATGTCACTGTCAAGTTTCTGCTGATAGGACATTTTTTATTTTTGAATCTAATTGAGTATGGAAATGAAAGATTTTATACACGTTTTCAGGGGCTATGTCGTAGTATGTCCTGCATAAATTTCTTTAATTTTATCTACAACTATTTGTGTTTTCATGCTTCCTGTTGGCGTTGAGGCGCCTTATGCCCACCCGGAAAAAAGGGGTCAAAGGGATTAACCTTGACCCTGCACCTGGACGTCTCCGGGTTAGGGTGTCGTTGACCCCATGTCATGCGTTGTTCTCGTGCGTTGGACGCGCGACCCCAAATCTCCAATTGGATTGGGGAACAAAGGGCTGGTCATTTCCTGCGTGATTTACTTGTCCTTTCATTTTCCCCAGACTTAATGAGCTTACTCTTGAGCGGAGTAGACGTGCCACACGAGTGTGGCCATGCTGATTGTGTTTTCGCCAGAAATAAAGTCTCTTTGATTCTTAAATCGTGCCACGAATGGATTTGTTCATCAGGTTATGGGCCCTGCATGCTGAGGCATGAGAAAAATCGCAAGTACGCATTTTTAAATTGAAATTTGCTAAGTTTTGAAGGAAACCCAAGCTAAGGGTAGGCCTTAAACCGAAGCAATATAGTCTCGAAAAGTTTGAAGGAAACCCGAGCTAAGGGTAGGCCTTGACTTGCAAGGACAGTTTAAATTGTGTGGAAATCGACTGTCCTATTGTGGAAACGATGACGGACTATAAAATCGAAAAGCTGACGGACACCAACTATGGACAATGGAAGGTGTTCATGGAGGCCATTTTGAAAAGGGACAAACTTTGGAAGATTGTCCAAACTTCGAAATAATATCACAAATGATATTATTTTCTAATTAACATATCAAACTATTTAAAGTGCAAATTGCTCGAATTTCCGAAGCGCTAAATTTTTCAGACACTGTGTACGTTTTCTCCAGGCCATTGGAAACATCCCCGCAGCAAGATGTCGACCAGAGAGTTGCCACAATGATGTGCCTTTGCTGGCGTTTTGTACAATTTTCATTGCATATTTTTGTGAAACTTTATTTTACCTTTTTGTTCGTCTCTCAGGAGTGTTTCTCCATACTTGTTTTTTCTTAAGAAAGATGAGAAGTCTGTTGATTGCATCTGCTTGTATTCCAACTGCATCATATTATATTGCATCTCAATCCTGTAAAACCGAGAAATCATCTGTTGTTTCACGGTGATCAGTTGCTCATAGGTTGCACCAGCTACACCGGCAATGGTATTCTTCATTTCATGGATTTCTTTTTCTTGTTTGTTCGTGCCTTCCTTCAGAGCTGAAAGCTGTTTTTGTAAGTCTTTGGTCATTGTGTTCAACTGTTCGGTGGTGGCCACAGCAGACGTTTGAATCTTGACTTCAGTGGATTCCTTCATTTCCGCTATGACATCTCGAAGCTGCTTGTTTTCTGTCAGCACATCTCGCATAAAGCATTTCATCTCTTCAAAATGTGCATTCATCTGAAAAGGTGATTAATATGAGAACTAATCAAGGATCCATTAATGGTTATTTTATATTTTTGTCTGATATTTTTGCCGTTATCTAACTTGTTCCAATGCTTCCGTTTGTGGATTGACTTTGTAGATCTTTGGTAAAAGCCTTTTTGTCGCTTGTCTGCAGCCCTTGACATGGTCCTATTGCAAAAATCAATTGCGTGTTAATCGTTCCATCAGATTTCTGGTGGAACATTGTTGAAGAAGAATTGGCTCTCAATTTAACTGCACACGTATTTCATGATTCCAAAGGTAAAAATTGGTTGAACTTGGAACTACGGTTTTATGGGTTTTATCGGGTTTTGGGCTAATCTTCATAATAACATACCCTAATATTTACTTTTGAAATTTTCATATCACTCATGTCTTAATCAGATTTTTGAAGCCCTTGACAAAAAGTGTTATTTTATTTGAATTAGAACGAATCAGTCATGGAAGCAACTTTTGTCATAACAGTATTTACCAAGAATTCTCCCAACGTGACGACTGTCTGACATCCGTTCTTCTTGAATTCACAAGCAACATTCAAATTTAGTACAATTTTCATGAAGTCGTCATCATGTATGCTCTGAAATACATTGAGAATGGTGAACAACAAGGAGTAAGAGAACACTTCTGCATCATCATACACAATCTTACTATCCCACCTCAGTAATGGCAGTGCCACAAAAGGGACAATTCTTCCCGTAATATTGTCCATAACACTCGTGGCAGAAGACATCCTGGCAGTTTGCAATGCGGTGCTTGATGGCCACATGACCACACTGGCGACAGCTGTAAACCTTCAGTTTATACTGGAGATCGACAAATTCCAGCTGATGGATTTTGCCTGCCAGGATCTCCACCGATTCATCTGAAACCATATCAAAGTCCCAAGTGAGGGTTAACGCGCAATATCACATCGGACACACCGTAAAGGACTCTTGCAGAAATAAGATCTTGATGTTGAATTCAATTTACCTGGAATGTTAAAATCTTTCGGTTTTTCAGCCATTTCTGACGTCCACAAATACAATGTTATTGTTGCGACTTTTTGCAGCAAATGGCAAAAGGGTCTATGTGGCAGAACTTAGTTATTCTAATGATAAGACATTTTTCAACCATGAACAATGATAGGTGTTGATCGAGGATGTGATAGTTGAAATAAGATAAAGTAAAACAATTGATTCTGTTATTTTTGTGTTTGCTTTATCTACTACCTCGATGATTATTCAATTGTTATCAGGGTCAATAGATGAAGGTCAACTGCTGTCAGTAGTTGCTCACGTGAAGATAACGTTGAAATTAAAGAAAAAAGGTGGCGAAAACTAACCAAAGTTATTATAATTTTTGAAACAATTAACTGAAATATTGTTAGAAAGTTGAAAAATTTCTCAAACTAAAAGGACTAATAGTTGTTAAAATTCATGCAAAATCATTTTATAAATGTGTCAGACCTTTCAAAAATTTCCAAAAAAAATCTATCATGTTTCCAATGTTGTCATCTGCTACGAAGCGATAAAAGCGTAAATAAAAAGATCGCCCCATTTGCTCCGTAGCAGCTTCTTATAAAAACACTATTGGTTCCTTGCAAGTCACATTCTTGAACGTCTAATATCCAACTCATTATACGTGTTTTTAGTTACACGCTAATGCCACGGGTCATCTATTGTTGTCTTTCGCTCCAAATTTGTGTAATTTATGGTGACCGGAAGTGCATTCTGACGTCACGAGATGGCGTTCACCTCCACGATGCACATGCGCTATAGTCGTCCCAGCAAAAGAACGGAAAAATGGCGTCGTTCAGACCAATAGGATGCAAGTTCCTGTTTGCGATTCGTCCATCCTGTAACATATATCGAACATGGCAGCTATTTTCCTTTTACCTTAAAACTCCTGAAACAGTCCATCGATAAGCCGAATCTCTCTCATTGGCTGTAAAAATTTTCGTTCTTGAATTTGCCGATACGACTATAGGCTCATATCAGGATATGATAACCCGGAGAATGATTAAGTGAAAGAATTGATTCGCTTTGTTCGTTGCTTTATCACCTGACTACAAAAGTCTTGTAAGGGACATGACATGTCAGGCGACGGCAGCCGCTAGGTGGCGTTGCACGCTTGGAGATACGCGGTGCATTGTGGGAAACTGTGAGCTGAAAATTGGTAAAATCCGCGGTAATTTGTTTTGAAATTGTCGGAAAATGTGCAGCCGGTGGTGAGAAAGATATCGGGAGCACAATGATAAAACTTTGAAATATTACGTCATAAATAATTTAAGACGCGTTGCGGACAGTGCTGGCGAATGATATGATGGTCGATTGTGAAACATTGGATTAAAATGTTTTATTTGGATGCAATTCAGCATGTAGGATGTTTTCATTTTCCATCGATGTCATTCGATTCGTTGTTGCTTTTCTGATGTGATGTCATAAAATCATGGAAGCTGTTCTGACAAGGGTCGTCCGTGAATCCATTCCGCGTATGGGGTATACTTGAATTCGTCGATGATGAGTGAGGCTCATAACGTAAAGTCATTGGGAAACAGACTTGAACTAGGGTGATTCAGTCATGAAATCGTGGAAACAACATAAAAAGTGAATTATTCATTTGGCTGCCCCATAAGGGGGCAATCATTGACAGCTTATGAGCCCTTAGGGGAAGCCCCTTGTCAACTCCACAAAATGGCTACTTTGCACATTGTTTAATGTTTTCTAACTGCTCCTTTACGTCATAGACACAACGAGAAAGCGATTTTCCCCTCATGGCTCATGAGCTGGCAGTGACTGCCCCCTGATGGGGCAGCCGAATCAACCAATCACGTTTTTAGGTCATGTTAGGTTAAATTAGGCAGAACATTAAAATTGAAAAATACGAAAAAGAACCCTGGTAGCACAAATTGTCCAGATGCAGTCATTTTGTTATCCATTTTTGACATCCAATTACGTGTTAAAATGTTGTAAAGGTGCTGTCGTAATGTCCTCAATATGTGATGTCAAACGGATTGTATTAAATGGTGTCAATATTGTTGAGAAAAGCATGTAAATTGGCTATGATACAAGACGATACCAGGACACTGCTCCTCGAATTAATTATAATTTCAATATTTGTTTGACCACGTAGAATGGTTTGATGACATGGACACAACTTCTGTTTCCGAGTAATTTATGCTGCTAGGGTGCATTTGATTGAAAAAACGTGTATTAACTTGGAAGAAATTCGTAATTCGCTTTTCTTGTAAATCGACCCATTTTTTTTATAAAAATAAACAATACCTAAATTCGGTAATGATCTACATGTACTTGAATTTTCAAAAAAATTATCTGTTTTTTTTCCATTTCATCATATTTAATTATTTTAGCAACAATATTTTTCTTTTTGCTAAAACAGTAGCCAGGACAAGAAATTCTGGAGACGAATGATGTTACAGCAAGCTAATATCTGTCCAAATAGGATATGTTAGCAAATTGCGATGTTGCAACTGGCATATGTTGGTTGAAATTTCTGTGAAAAATTTGTTTCGGAATATATTTCCGTGAATAGAATTTTCAGATTTCCAAGCAGGTGTTTATCAGAGGTAGAAAAAAAAATCCTTCACGAAGCCTCTATTTTTGGAAATGCTTTATCGAATTGAATTTAACCTTCAATGTGTTAGAATTTTCAACATTTTATTTACGAAATACATAATGCACAGCTTTATGGTTTGACGATTTCAAAAATGAATTTAAATAACAGGGAATCGTCCTTCAAGAAGGGAAGCTTTTCAACGTCTTCATGAGATGTGAAGTTTCCGTATTTGTAAAAGTCATCACAATTTTGACATTCTTTTACACCTGATTCGTATGTTATGTCTGTCTTCGTCGGTGCATCCGACTGGTCCATCAGAACACGAGTGAATTTGCATTTAATTGGGAATGAGAGCGAGTCATCCCATTCCCCAATCCGAAACCGTGGACATATGGCGATGCCCTTTGCTCCGTTTGGGCCATTGCTATTTAGGTATATCTCCACATCCATCCTGTGCCCTTTGTCACTGGTGTAAAAGGATTCGCTGGTCAAGAGTTCCCTGATTCCCTCGACCTCTTCTCTCTTTCTCTCTGTGTAATTGTCGATCCTCAACAGGAGTGTCCCGTCCATCGATGAGACCCTTTTGAACATCAGGGCAATGGGCTCGAGGATGATGCGGATTAACATCGTGTTGTTCTTCACGTACTTGTCGCTGTCTTGCAATAAATTAAATGGGAAAAGAATGTTGGCACAGAAATGTGTTCTCGTGATATCTTCAGCTGAGTTTTGTCCAAAAAGAGGTTCATCCAACATCACCACATCCTTTTTTCCTCCGCCGTTGCTTTGATCGATCAAGACGTACTTTCTCGAATGAAAGAACGGACGAGAATCAGCTGATGGTTTATTGGTGAAGTTGAGGTAGATGCCCATGAGAGATTCGGATGCTCTCCATAACATTGCCCTGAATTTCAGTCCGTGTGAGGGGATGGAAAACTCCTCGCTTTCGGCAAAAACATCATCCTTTTCCTTGCACTTTCCTGTTTTCTCTCTGATTTCGTTGACCGTCCAGTTGAACTTGGTGTCCATTGAGTCACAAGAGTTGACTTCTGTGGAAAATAAAATAATTAATTGAAGCAGGTCTTAATTCTTGTTCTTGTTTTGTTAGCCCACCTGCTATTATGAACATGAGTGGCATTTTAACATATTTTTCACCTGAGAATTGGTTTAGGTGTACGTGCAAACATCGAAATACATGTACATCGTTTACAACAATTTAAAAATTATTACATTTGTTTCCTTTCACCTTTGTCTATTCATCTAATAAAAAATGCATAATGTTTAAATTTTCTGCAATTTTCGGTTGTTTTCCGACGAAGTTCTCCTAGGTCTTGGCATTATTAGTTATCACTCTTAATAAACTGTTTCTCAGAAATGAGACAAATGATGAATGAATTTCTAATGGTTTATTAGCTCGCAGTGATTGCCTGTCAACAGGGGCAGCGACGTCAAAAATTACATTTTCAGCTAAGTTTAAGTTTAATTATGTTGGGTAAAGTCAGGTAGGCTAAATTATTAAGAGAAAAAAGAAACGAATTGCATAAAATACATCACGTCCTTTTCCTCGATAGTGACACATCTCCCAAAACGCCCTCTGAGAGTTTGACCTCAAGCTAAGAGCGGGGACATTCTTTTAGAGCGTGAGCTGATGCAGGCGTTTTGACAGATATGTCACTATCAAAGTTAATTCATGATTTTATTCTTGAGAATTAGTTGAGTTAAGTAGGAGTTTTGTTTTCATAGCCATAATACAGAGGCTCTATTGTAGTATGTCCTCCTTTAATTTATATTGTTTCGCCTACAATGAACCGGGTTTCTACGCATCCTATTTATCAAATGCATTTGTCTATAAACATAAATGCTTTATACAGGGTGGTGTGTAAACAGCGTGTATTTTCAAAGCTAATCATTCTTGCTGTGGAAAGTGGATTGCCATAATTTATTTTAAGGTCATAGGTCATTATCAAAGTCACTTAAAGGTCACCACCATTTTATTACTTAGAACCTACAATTTTGCATACAGAATCTAATTCTGTATTCTGTAATAGCAGCATTTGTGAATAATATATTTTTATCCGACCACAATTTTCAATTGTTTTGGTTGCCGACTCAATAACATGACTGGAAATAGTGGTCGAACCAAAAAATCTTTTTGACAAATGTTGGTTATTGTTTTGTGTAGAATAAGATTCTGTACGCAAAATGGTAACTTCTAATTAAAAGCATAAGGTTGACCTTAATTGATAAGAAGAATAAAATTACAGTTGAATGTTCTAAGACTTGAGTATAAATTATGACTGTCCTACATAAAAACTGGCATTTGTCTAAATTTCTTTAATATTAGTTGGAAACATAGAAATAGATAATTGCGCACAATTTTTTATTGTTTCCTTTTGCCGTTACTGTTGATTAATCAATGCAATTTCAATATAAAAAAATTCACTAAATATCGTTTGCATCCATAAGTTTCGGGTGTTTTAGTGTTTGATTCTACAAAGTCCTGGAATTTTTTGTTATTACTCGTAAGAAAGTGCTTTTTAAAAAATATGTAAATGGTGAGTGAGTTTCCCTTAACGGCTTATGTGTTTGCAGTGATTGCCTAACGATAGGGGCAGCAAAATAGAAATTGACAATTTTTCGCTTAGTTTTGAATATTTTATGCTAGATCAGGTCAGGTCAAGTTCTACAAAAGGATGAATAAAAGGGAAAAGCAAAAGGAAGATGGTGTCGCTTTACTTTGACAGTGGCACATATGACAAAACACGTGTTGCACAAATGTACCCGCCCTCTAAGAATGTGACATCGAGCAACATGTTCTACAGAGTGTGTAGTTTACAACTCAAGCCCTGCAATTTAAGCTTATTCCGGTATTGTGACATCAATGTATGTCACTCAAGTTTCTGCTGCAAGGACATGTATTATTTATGAATAGAGATGACTTGGAAATAAAAAAGATTTTATACACAGGTACAGGGAGGGACTATATCGTAGTATGTCCTACTTTAATTTCGTTAGTTTTTATCTACACCAATCTGTGTTTTCATGTTTCCTATCTCGTAAATGATGTTATTTGCTTATGAACGCATTGATCTATTAAACTTGCAAAATACTTGATGACAATTAAAAGAAACTGTTTTGCTTTACCTGCACTAACTGGAAGTTTGCGTAAAACCCGAAACAGAAAAATGCCAGCTTCAGCCGCTGACCAGACATTAGAGTTTGCCAATTGATGCACTGACACATGTCGTTGCTTTGCAATGTTGGACGCTTGCCGCACTCTAGTCTGACATTTGCCAGTTTGAGGCTTTCTCGCAGACTGGCAAAAGATGGCGCATCTAGTTTGTTTTGCAATGCCAGACTGGCAGATGGAGCACACTATAGACAGCTGCATGTTCGATTGTAATTTGGTTTTGAAACATCTTTTTTATGTTTTTTATTAATAAACGGCGTAATTCGTGACTTTAAAAATGTTGATGACTCATTCCACGAGGTAAGACTTAAATTTAGCTATTACGTTAATTTATTTAACAGATTAAACATGCGACCTAACTTTTTAGCATTGCGGAATTGGAAAGCAAACGATCGAGCCTGACATTTGCAATGCCAGTGTCCGGTGAACGATCTACCGTGTCTGAAACATTTGAGATCTACTGGCAACTAACGTGACAGATGCCATTTCTTAGTTTTTTGTGCGGCCTGCCTAAATATTTGGTACGCAGGTGTAGGAACTATACCGTAGTACTTTATGCCCTGCTTTATTTAGTTGAATTTAATCTATAACGAACTGAATTGATGACCGTAAGACAATACCCAATTTGCACACCATGTACGTTTCCTCTTAAACTGCAATGACATTCACGGAGTTGCCAGTAATAAACAGGTTGCATTGCGTATTTGAGCATAATCTGAAACTTCATTTTACCTTTTCGTAAGTTTCTCGGTAGTGTTTCGCCAGGCACTATTCGTCTGTAGGATGGCGTTTGCATAGCAGCATACATAGTCTTAGTTTGCCTCTCAATCTCGTATAACTGGGGTAGTACCACCTGGGTCACTGTGGTCATCTGATTTGCATTTTCTTCTTGCTTCTTTACGAGATCTGCCTTTAAATGTGTTAACTGAGTCTTTAAGTCGTTTGTCTACGTGGTCAGTTGTTCAGTGTTTACCGCATAAGCGTAACATTTATCCTGTACCTCCTGGTGACTTCCAGCAATAGACCTCTTAATTCCGTCTATTTCATCTTCTAGTTTTCTTGCTCCTGCTTTTAATTCATTGGTCACTGCAGTCATTTTTTTTGCATTTTCTTCCTTCATTTTGTCAATGTCTCCATCTTGTTTGTTTACAAGATCTGTCTGTAAATTTGTTAACTTTGTTTGTAAGTCGTTGGTCACTGTAGTCATCTTCTTTGCATGTTCCTCTTTCATTTTGACCATTTCTTGTTCTTGCATCTTCACTCCTTTATTTAAATTTATTAACTGCATTTTTAAGTCATTGGTCACTGTGGTCATCTGCTTTTCATTTTCTTTCTTCATTTCCACCATTGTTTCTTTTAGTTGTCTGTTCTCTGTCTGCAGATCTTGCATCGCCTTCTGCATTACTTCGAAGTTGGCATTCATCTTAAAAGGCAATTGAAATTAGATTTAGACAGTCTATGACCACTGATTATTTCATCGATTGTCATATTTCTTCGAGATGACTTACTTTTTCGAATCGTTCTGCTACCGGATCCACTCTGTAGATCTTTGGCAAAAGCCTTTTTGTAGATTGCTTGCAGATTTTTATGTGGCCCTGTATGAAAAACATTTGTGATTTATCACTTTCATTGTGAAATCTTTATCAATCAAAAAGATAAGATTTGGGGTTTTTCTTCAAAGAAATTAAATTACAGTCAATCAAAATACTTCATGAGTAAAAAAATATAAGGTGCTCCCACTCCAACTTGGGTTTAGGGCTAACCATCCCAGCAGAAAGAATTCCGAAAATATTCAAGTGTATTGCATGTACTTCGCTATAAATGTAAAAAAGTGCCATGTCAAAATAATTGCAATTTATTTGAATATTTTCAGAATATTTTTTGCTGGAATCAAGATAAGATATACTCGATGAATTGCGCATTGGGAGTAGTAGTAGGCTTTTTCACATGAATTAATGTTATCTTAAAAAGTATTGAAATGACATTTTTGGTTTGGCTTTTGATATATTCACCTTAATAACCCTTCCGCCCCATTAACAAAAACAGTTAATGATATCATGCATCATACCAACAGTCAACATCGAGGATTTGATAAGACAAGATAATCTGATGAAGCACTGATAAGATTATCCGATGAAATATTTACCAAGAATTCCCCCAAACAAATGACTGTCTGACATCCGTTCTTCTTGAATTCACAAGAAACATTAAAATTTAGCACGGTTTTCATGAAGTCGTCATCGTGTATGCTCTGAAAAACATTGTGAATAATGAACATCAAGGAGTATGACGACACTTCTGCATCCACTACCTGACTGTCTCACCTCTGTAATGACAGTGCCACACACTGGACAAGTCTTCCCATAATATTGTCCGTAACATTGGTGACAGAAGACGTCCTGGCAGTTAGCAATGCGGTGCTTGATGGCCACATTCCCACACTGACCACATCTGTACTTTTTCAGTTTATACTGAAGGTCGAGAAATTCCAGCTGATGGATTTTGCCTGCCAGGATGTCCACCGATTCATCTGAAACCAAATCAAAGTCCCAAATGAGGGTTACGTGCAATATGGCATCGGACACCGTAAAGGACACTCGCAAGAATAAGATGTTGATGTTGAATTCAACTTACCAGAAATATGGAAATCTTTGGCTTTTTCAGCCATTTCTGTCGTCCAGAAATACAATGATATTGGTTCGACTTTTTAGCAGTAAATGGCAAAAGACGATATTTTTCAATCATGGGCATTGATACGGTTTGAAATAAGATAATGTAAAACAATTGATTTTGTTATTTTTGTTTGCTTTATCTACTACCTCGATGATTATTCAATTGTTATCAGGGTCAATAGATGACGGTCAACTGCTGTCAGTAGTTGTTCACGTGAAGATAACGTTGAAATTAAGGAAAAAAGGTGGCGAAAAATAACCAAAGTTATTATAATTTTTGAAACAATTCACTGAAATATTGTTAGAAAGTTTAAAAATTTCTCAAACTAAAAGGACTAATAGTTGTTAAAATTCGTGCAAAATCATTTTATAAATGGGTCAGACCTTTCAAAAATTTCCAAAAAAAATCTATCATGTTTCCAATGTGGTCATCTGCTACGAAGCGATAAAAGCGTAAATAAAAAGATCTCCCCATTTGCTCCGTAGCAGCTTCTTATAAAAACACTATTGGCTTCCTTGCAAGTCACATTCCTTAACGTTTAATATCCAACTCATTATACGTGTTTTTAGTTACACGCTAATGCCACGGGTCATCTATTGTTTTCTTTCGCTCCAAATTTGTTTAATTTATGGTGACCGGAAGTGCATTCTGACGTCACGAGGTGGCGTTCACCTCCACGTTGCACATGCGCTATAGTCGTTCCAGCAAAAGAACGAAAAAATGGCGTCGTTCAGACCAATAGGATGCGAGTTCCTGTTTGCGATTCGTCCATCCTGTAACATATATCGAGCATGGCAGCTATTTTCCTTTTACCTTGAAACTCCTGAAACAGCACATCGATAAGCCGAATCTCTCTCATTGGCTGTAAAAAATTTCGTTCTTGAATTTGCCGAGACGACAACAGGCTCAAATCAGGATATGATAACCCGGAGAATGATAAAGTGAAAAAAATTGATACGCTTTGTTCGTTGCTTTATCACCTGACTACAAAAGTCTTGTAAGGGACATGACATGTCAGGCGATGGCAGCCGCTAGGTGGCGGTTGGAGATACGCGGTGCATTGTGGGAAACTGTTGGCGGAAAATTGGAAAAATCCGCGGTAATTTGTTTTGAAATTGTCAGAAAATGTGCAATATTGATAAAACTTCGTAATATTACGTCAAAAATATTTTGAGACGAGTTGCAGACAGTACTGGCGAATGATATGATGGTCGAGTGATGACGTCATCATTGATGATTTGTGAAACATTGGGTTAAAATACGTCATTTGGATCCAATTCAGCAGAACTAAATTCGACTATTATGTTTTTATTTTTCATCGATGTCGTTCGATTCGTTGTTGCTTTTCTGATGTGACGTCATAAAATCATGAAAACTGTTCTGACGAGGGTCGTCCGTGAATCCGGTCTGCGTATGTGATGACACAGAAATTTCTACAAACTTGAATTCGTCGAGGATGAGTGAGGCTCATCACGTAAAGTCATTAAGAAACAAACTTGAACTAGGGTGATTCAGTCATGAAATCGTGGAAACAACATAAAAAGTGAATTATTCATTTGGCTGCCCCATCAGAGGGCAATCACTGCCAGCCTATCAGCCCTTAGGGGAAGCCCCTTGTCAACTCCTCAAAATGGCTGCTTTGCACGTTATTTAATGTTTTCTAACTGCTCCTTTACGTCATAGACACAACGAGAAAGTGATTTTTCCCTCATGGCTCATGAGCTGGCAGTGACTGCTCCCTGATGGGGCAGCCGAATCAACCAATCACGTTTTAGGTCATGTTAGGTTAGATTAGGCAGAACATGAAAATTAAAAAAAACGAAAAAGAACCCTGGTAGCACAAATTGTCCAGATGCAGTCATTTTGTTATTCATTTTTGACATCCAATTACGTGTTAAAATGCTGTAAAGGTGATGTCGTAATGTCCTCAATATGTGATGTCAAACGGATTGTATTAAATGATGTCAATATTGTTAAGAAAAGCATGTAAATTGACTATGACACAAGACGATACCAGGACACTGCTCCTCGATTTAATTATGGTTTCAAGATTTGTTTGACCACGAAGAATGGTTTGATGACATGGACACAACTTCTGTTTCCGAGTAATTTATTCTGCTAGGGTGAGTTTGATTGGAAAAACGTGCATTAATTCGGAGGAAATTTGTAGCTTGCTTTTCTCGTTTCGTCTTGTAAATCGTCCCATTTTTATAAAAAATAGAAATGATCTACGTGAATATTCAAAAAACTAATGTTTTTTCATTTCGTCACGTTTACTTATTATAACAAAAATATTTTATCTTTTGCCAGAAACGGTAGCCAGTACAAGAAATTCTGGAGACGAATGATGTTACAGCGAGCTAATTTCTGTCCAAATAGCATATGTTAGCAAATTGCGATGTTGCAACTGGCATATGTTGGTTGAAATTTCTGTGAAAAATTTGTTTCGGAATATATTTCCGTGAATAGAATTTTAAGATTTGCAAGCAGGTGTTTATCAGAGGTAGAAAAAAAATCCTTCACGAAGCCTCTATTTATGGAAATGCTTTATCGAATTGAATTTAACCTTCAATGTGTTAGAATTTTCAACATTTTATTTTCGAAATACATAATGCACAGCTTTATGGTTTGACGATTTCAAAATTGAATTTAAATAACAGGGAATCGTCCTTCAAGTAGGGAAGCTTTTCAACGTCTTCATGAGATGTGAAGTTTCCGTTTTTGTCAAAGTCATCATAATTTTGACATTCTTGGACACTTGATGTGTATGTCATGTCTGTCTTCGTCGGTGCATCCGACTGGTCCATCAGAGCTTGCGTGTATTTGCATTTAAATGGAAATGAGAGCGAGTCATCCCATTCCCCAATCCGAAACTTTGGACGTATGGAGATGCCCTTTCCTTCATTTATGCTAGAGCCATTTAGGTATATCTGCAGATCCATCCTGTGCCCTTTGTCACTGGTGTAGAAGGATTCGCTGGTCAACCATCGCCTGATTCCCTCGACCTCTTCTCTCTTTCTCTCTGTGTAATTGTCGATCCTCAACAGGAGTGTCCCGTCCATCGATGAGACCCTTTTGAACATCAGGGCAATGGGCTCGAGGATGATTCGGATTAAAATCGTGTCGTTCTTCACGTACTTGTCGCTGTCTGGCAATAAAGTAAATGGGAAAAAATAGCTGCACCTGAAAACTGTACTCGTCATATCTTCAGCTGAGTTTTTTCCAAAATAAGGTTCATCCAACATCACCACATCCTTTTTTCCTCCGCCGTTGCTTTGATCGACCAAGACGTACTTTCTCGAATGAAAGAACGGACGAGAAT
>JAQFYZ010002913.1:0-15112 GCA_034695085.1 Cylindroiulus punctatus | reverse complement strand
AAAATAATATTTTTACACAAAATTTGCATACCTGCAGTTTGAATTGAAATGTATTCGCAATGTATAGTGAAATATATGGTGATATGTATTTTGAACAACACATTTCAAGATATTTACACGTGTTTTGCACTATACATGTCTATTGTCAGATATTTAAAAATTTATTTCGAAATACATAATACGATACATATTTTAGTGCCCATCCAAAGGTATTTTCCAATGTATTTCCAAATGCATTTCTTGCTCTGCATTTTAAAATGTATTTCTAGGTATGCATTTCAAAATACATTTCTTTTCCATATGGGATATATGTCCAAAATTATCAAAATTCAATTGCAAAAAATCACTTTTAATGGGCCTTACAAATAGCATTCCTGGAGTAGGCCTGCTCATTGGTCACCCAGAGTACAAACTGTCTATTTTCGTTTACATTATTAGTTTATCATTATTTCGTTGAGTGGATGCATGCCATGATGCTACGCAATGCAGCCAGCAACATTTCCACTCCAGACTTAATTACATGGTCGTAAATCGCTGGATAATAAGACGGGGAAAGTCGGTAAAGATAACATTCGGTCCCTGATAGCACCGTATAATTTATCCCGACTTTTATCACGTTCAATTAAAGGCATTGTGTCGTTCAACTCGGACGGGATGCCATTTGCGAAGCTAGGGGTGCAGGGTCCCCCCAAAAAAAGTTCTGGTGTGAGCATGCAAAATCGCACAATGAGTTAATGTTACCCAAGTAAATTTCCCTTACTTGAAAATTGTGTATTTAGGATGTTTTTTAAACTTTTCATATGTCCAATGTAAAATTACTCGAAAACAATATTAGATGGAATAATCGCATTTGTGTGGTTTGTTTATCACTATAAAATGTGTAAGATGTTTTCAAGGTGCAGAACCCACCCCCTCGCAGCCATTAACCCTAACTTTCAAAAATTCAATGGAACCACACGGCATGTGACCCTTAAACGACAGCCCATAAAATATCACGACTTTGGTGAAAACAAAATTGAATTTGGCCTACCCAATCACTCGTAATGCTCCATTTTTTTCAAATAATTGCAAATAACAAATACAACAAAGTGAACCGATTTTTATTTGCAAACAAATGAACTGATATTTGCCATTTTTTTTTGCAAACAAATAGAAAAAATGAACCAATTTTGGAAAAAATTTGCAAAAAATGCAAAAAAGTGAACTGGTTTTTGCCAAAATTTTGCATAAAAAGTAACCAATTTTCGCGAATTTTTTGCAAAACAATGGTTTTCACTGCAGCCATCCCCCTGACCACGAACCCTAGACAAATGTTCTAGTTACGCCAATGGGCATGGGCCATGTGATTTTAGTGTGGACAAGAGGGGGAAAGCTAGTACATTTTTGGAAATCATTGGGAAAAAGGAGGGGGTTACGTGGTTATTGCAGAATAAGCTAAGATCTTTTTGCATAGCAATAGTGTGGATTTCTCCAATTATTTCAGGGAGAGGGGAGGTGTACCAGACTACATGTATATAAACTGACTGATTTGCCAGCAAACATCATAGTTTTTTCCCTGAATTTCCAACAAAAACGTGATTTTCCCTGACTATCCCTAACTTTCCAGGTGCGTATGAACCCTGATGTATGAACAGCAAGTATGAACGTGTGAGCAACGTATCCTTATACTGCTGATACTGTCACATGTACATCATTGACACACAGCTGTTTATGCTTGTGCATAATAATGCCTGCAAAGAGCACTTCAGGCAACTGTATATAGTTTTGTCAGTACACCCTGTGTGTGTATTATGGTGGACAGCAAGTTAATCAGCACATTTATTTTGAGAACGATCTGGAGACAAGGTTTTACGGGCAATGTGCTTCCACCGGAAGCTGCACCCACAGTTTTGCAAAACCTCTTAATTGCGTGTCATTCCAAGGTTGTCTACCAGCACTTGACCCCTCCATGACACTGGAGGATGCCATCATCAAACAGGACGTTGCGTAGTGCCGAAAGAATGTTGCCTGAAATCTCATTAAGCTTGTTGCTTGTTAGGTATAAATGCCTGCTAATTTAGAAAAGAAATCAGTTGTTGCTGTAGCTCTGGACAGAGCAGTGCTCCCGTGTTTTAGGCCCTTGCTGGCGGGGGTCAAAGTTGTTAAAAGCCGGCTAAGTGTAATTTGTGATGTTAAAAGGAGAACATTAAATCATACAACGGTGGGGATGTCACAGGTCTGCGAAAATACAATCTGCATGTACTAAATTTACTGTAGCATGCGCTGAATAGTTTACTGTGCAAAACACAGACAATTTTATAGGCAGTCCACCATTCAGCAGCGACCATAAAATTTGTTTTATTTTTCTAAATGCGGCCCTATAATAACGGAACAAGGTGGACTAGTCACATCCTGCATAAAATCGGTAACCGCATAAAATACATATAAAACAGCACGAAATTTTAGCTACATGTACAGTATACGCAGTAATGAATTTCTCCATCCAGATTACAGAATTCACAGTGTATTCCAAGAGGGGAGCTATTTTAGGTTGGGCATAGGAGCAGGTGTAAGGGTTCTTTTGTTTGCTATGCTAATAGGCTTCAACACTACTATTTCTAATTTCAAGTCAGAGAAATTCCTCTGGGAAAGGCTGGCCTTGATATTGAATTAACAAGTTTGTGAAAAAAAACAGCAGCTGCTTGATCGTTGTTTCTAGTTTGTCGTTATATTGCTCCATGGCCAAGTTACATGTAAACTAACTTATGTTACGAGAAAAAATACATGGGTCTGAGAAATAGAAATGCTTTGCTTTGATAGTTAGGCCTATATACTTACATCAAGACATAGAGGGTACTGACAAAACTACATACAATGAAAACACTGAAAACAGTAAAAATCCATTTCTATTAATTACTGTAAGTAAGCTATTATGTGCAAAAGAAATCCCCAGTTTATGGTTGAATTTCTTCCATAAACACGTTCGCAAATTTCATTTCTTCTACATAATAATGAGTAAATAAGTCTACATACACTGTGTTACAATTTCACCTGCATGTCTAAAACATTTAGTGATCAAATAAATTTGAGTGACCAAATAAATTTGAGTGATCAAACACTTGTTACGAGACAGTCATGTTAGTTGAATCTGAGAACAATACTGCACATATAAAATGCTAATATCTCTATGGGAGTAACTTAAAACATTATTGTGCAAACGTCCCACTCTTAATGCAAATGACTCGTGTATGTAATTACAGGCTGTATGCCATTTGGAGTCAGTTTGTTATGTGTTTCTTATGATGGATAAATTGCAAGTTTTATGCTGCCTACAGAATGAAACGTAATTATCAAAAGCAAGCACGCCCAAGGTTTCCAAAGTCTAGTGACATGGTCACACTGAAGCTTACTCGTAACATAAATTGATGTTGTAGCCAAATACCCTTTAATGCTCATCAAAGTATACGGTTCCAAGAGAACTGGAAGAGCAACAGTATTCAAAAATGAGGAGCAATACACGACTTTCCCATTAGAAAATGACTCATCATGTCCACTTGAAATCCGCCTCTAACATTCTTCATGGAAACAGGTTTCCATGAAAGTTCACAACCCACTTTATATCGCAGTATGGCACGTCACTGCTTTCCAAACATTGCGATGACCATGCATAACAATCTAGCAAAATAAAAATGGACTAACATTTCATATTGGTCTACATTGCTCTTTCCAACTGGGTCAAATTCCAGTTAAATTACAGCGTAAATGAGTACGATGGCAGCTGCAAATTGAATTCAATTATGTAGATTCAACTAAAAGCAGCCTCTCAAATCATCACGCATTTTATGCAAATATAATGGGATGCTCCAGATTTGTTGCATGTACATGTAATCCAAGAAGAGTACATGTAAATCACACAAGTAACAAATCATGGTATCGCAGCCACAAACCACACAACGAACCTGTGTATGTAATTCATGTACGAACATTATTACATGTATATATTTGCTCCAAATTGAGTAGTTCTGGAGATATTTTATTTTTTCAGGTACAAAAACATGCTAGGCCTTATTTTCGGGGAAACACGGTAGTAAGAATCTCGTTCTCATAAGATCTAATCTATTCAGATTTCATCTACATTGTACATTCACTACCTTAAACAAACAAGTTGTAATCTTCGTAAATATTTACCAACTCAAAGGTTTACGAATCATAAAGCAAAGTTTTTTCACCTTATTCACCTTATGTATATACCGCATCTGCAATATGTACATGTAATGAAAGTTTATACACAGAGTACGGCTGAATTGAATAGACGATTTCAATTTTGTGCTAAAAGTCCATTATGTTATATTGAAAAATAAACCAAATGAGGTATTTTCACGTATTTTCATATTTCCATTTAGGGCAATCCATAAAGAACCACCATGAACTTGTTAAACAAGTTAATGTCCAAAATTTGATTGTCAAGAGTTTGATAGCAATCTTAAGCTCATGTAGGGTAAGTTACAGAAGTGCATTTCACCTCCCCCACCACCCCCATGTCCGACAGTGTACGGTTGTCGATGACCCCTCTTTTCACAGACGTTCTTTATGGATGACCTTATGACCTTTTTCACTTCATGTATCCGTCATAATAATCCATGGTCGTCTTACTTAGTTCAGAAGATATATTCTGCTCGTCGCTCCATTTTGCATTTTGCTATGAGACGTGTAGTACGCATAGCAAATAATAAAAAATAATCATAAATATTTTTTAAAGTTACTTCACAACGACTATGAGATTGATACGACGCTCATTTCGAATTCGAGTGTAGAACACGCGTGGAATTCTAGCCTCACTGCAGGGCATTGAAATGATACCTGGATACCATTGAGAAATCAGTCGGAATAGAAAGCTCAATTTGTCATACCATTATAGTTTTTCATCCGTTATTTACACGTTTTTTCCTTTAAGTCGTGAGTTTCGCCGTTTATTAATAAAAAATAAAATAAAGATGAGAAAAATTAGAACATGCACGCGCCACTGTTCCAATTTCAGCTCGTGCCAGCTGGTCTCGCACGTGCACATTTTGAATTTTTCTCATCTTTATTTTATTTTTCATTAATAAACGGCGTAACTTACGACTTTCAGGAAAAAACGTGTAAATAACGGATGAAAAACTACGTGGTAAGACAAAAATTGAGCGTTTTAATTAATTGGTAATTGCATTTTTGTGCATGATGCATATGTCACCTAAGGATGCCACTGGACGTCATTTTATGTTAAAAAATATGCTTTTTCGAGATAAGGTATGCCATATTTATTATGAATTTTACGTCATTGTTATTCAATTACAAATAACGTCAATTTTTTGTGATTAGGGACGTCACTTTGTAGCTTGAAATTGACGTCACCTTGCTGTCGTTTTTGGACATGTTTATTTGGTCATTTTATGTAAAAAATGACGTCAGACCCTTAAAAAGTGACGTCTTCTCGGCGTTTTGTGCTACTAGGATTATAATGTGATGATACCTGCCATGTAGTTAATTCTGGTTATAGCCAATTAATGAGGCGTGAATGATGAGCGTGACACATACATGTACCTGGGCCCACGAACACAAACTTCAAAACTGCTTACCAGCAAGTGCATTTCGGCAGCAACACGTCGCCACCAGCAGCAGTCCCAGGTAAAATACACCTGTTGACCTGGTGGAGGTGTAGTTGGTCCTTTTTAAAGCCATGTTCCTGGGATGGTACCCTGGCTGGGGTCTGTCTTTGGCCAGCGAGCAATTGGGCCCTGTCCACGTCGGCCCGGCTGTCGGGGCGTTGGGAGACCACATAGCTCACCTGGGCTGCTCCTCACCGGCCCCTGCAAAGCATCTCCAACACGAAACAACACCGAAACAGACTTATCCGAAATCTTGCAACGCCAACTAACAAGTTATCCTGTTGCGAATCCTGCCGCCGTTATCGACCAATAGCGAAGGCACGCCGTTGCTACGAAACAAGTTTTTAGGCACAATTCGCCGTCATTTCCTATCGCGGGTCGGCTGCCGAGTATCGCTCTCCATCTTCGAGTCTTTTCGCTAGTTTTTCCAACTTTTGGGGCTTAAAAATTCACTCAAACCAAGCAGGACAAGCAAACACAACCGACATTCCTGAAACAGCTACTCAACAAGAACGAGTTCCTCGGTGGGAGGAGCTAGTGGAACGGACAGTCACGTGACGGGAATCGACGCCGCTGATTGGTCCCAAACTAACGTTCTACCTGGCACGCGTTGCTATGGTTACCACTAGGAACATGAAGACTTGAATTTCAAAATGTCCACTAAATGCAAAAGCGATGGTAAACAAAGTGTGAAATTAATAAATTTTGCTTGCCGGGCTAGTATTGCATTTATTGATAAGCGGGACAGCTTTTGATGTCGAAACATGTTCGGCAATTTTAATTTAGAATTTCGCGCTTCTGTCCACGCTCGCTAGGTGGCGCTAGTTCGCACGGACATTCTATCAGCTCAATTGGGAAAGCGAAAGGGTCGCCATCTAGCGGCAGTCGAGTTAGCTCCCATGAAAGTAGGAAATGAAAGTAGGAAATGAAAGTGGGAATTGAAAGTAGGATACTTTCATCAAATAACATGGCGAAGTTCGATAAACTCAGGCTCACTATAATTGGGTACTACGGAGTTAGTCAAAACCGGAATAATAATTAGCTCGCATTGACGAGCTTATTTGGGGAAAATGAAACACTTTCCATTGCATGTGAGGCTTTTATCCTACTCTCGCGGCCATAAACGTGGCTGACTGCAGCGCCACCAGTGGCCAATACTGTGAACTGGATCATTATTACATCAGGGTTCATACTCAAATTTACAAAATCATTTCCCTGACACCTCAAGTAAATTTTCCTGAGTTATAAATCGTGTAGAAAAGTTTTTTAAACCTGCTCACGAGAAAAATATTATGTTTATTAATATCAACTTTTGGACATGGTCAGCAGAAATCTCAAAATAATTAATAAACATGTAAAAAATTATTTTTGGGGTATTTTTTGGGATAGAATTTATTTTTCAATTTTATTTTATTGAAAAAACAGCTATTTTCCCTGACTTTCCCTGATTTTACAGCAAAAAACGTAGTTTTCCCTGACTGTCCCTGACCATTTTGCTCTTCCCTGACTTTCCCTGACATTCCCTGACAACCCAAGTAAATTTCCCAGACTTATAAATCGTTTAGAAAAGTTTTTTAAACCTGCTCATGAGAAAAATATGTTTATTAATATCAACTTTTGGACATGGTCAGCAAAAATCTCAAAATAATTTATAAACATGTAAAAAATTATTTTTTGGGTATTTTTTGGGATGTAATTTATTTTTCAACTTTATTTTGTTGAAAAAACTGCTATTTTCCATGATTTTACAGCAAAAAACGTAGTTTTCCCTGACTCTCCCTGACTTTCCAGGTGCGCATGAACCCTGTACATACTGTACATATACATTATTAATTTAAAAATATATTTTTTGGGTGGGGGAGATCTGTCAGAAGTCACCTGTTAATTTTGATTACCATAATATTTACAGAATTTACCTTCAAAAATTGATTTGTACATGCAATTATGGGTTATGGGTTATTAGCATAAATTTGAAAATTTTACATAATTTTCACTGCACTAGTTTATTAGTAAGCAATGATAACTGTGTCAGCACTCGGCATACCTGTATACTCCAGGCAGGTCGAGTAAAAATCCTGTGCGCAATAAATAATAAATTAGCAACTTTATTTTGATATAGTTGAACTTATTAACGGAATTACTATAAAAATAATCAACAAAATTAATGATACCGACACAAGATTCACATTATAACTTGTAGAGTTGCACAAGGATTCTCCTCTGACGATCCATGGATGTAATTTCAAAAATTGGAAAAAAGCTCGCAGTCTTTACAAGCTAAAAGTTTAAACTAAAACTAAGAAAATTTAGCTTGATTTTTTTGATACCGTAAAAACTTTCTTTGAGGTTTAATTCTTTGAATGTTCAGTCACTAGTAACTTGTTTTTCCTTGGAATTTTTGCTAACAAGATTATCTGTCAGATTGCATGATCCAGCAATCACAACTCGAGGGATCCTGGTTAGCTAATTAAATTTGGCAGAATTGACACTGCAGAATTGATACCTGTAGTTTTATTTTTTACAGGTACAACGCAATCGTTTTGCCTTTAAAATACTTTGAGCAACTTAACAAGCAGAAATTTCTTAACAACCAGCAATATGAAACGGCAGTTCGACAAATTACTAATTCCATCAACCGAGGACAGTGTCTGTCCAACATTGCACCATGTACGGTTTCACACCTACGAAACTAACGTTAGCTGTACACTCGCGATTCTCTACAGAATATCCAAAAAGACAATTAACAAAATCCACGTTACACAACAAATGTACACAAAACAAATCAACCACTCGGATATATCGCAAAACAATGGCCTTATTCAATGTGCGAAAAATCCGCCGTATTACAGCATCCCATTCCTCGATCAGAATCTAATTTCGTTGAAAAAATTCAAAAGTTATGCATACGCAAATTATTCACACTCATTATCATTTCAAAGTTGCAATAATTATTTTTCAATTCATTGTGAACAATGCAATTTTGAATTTTCAAGATATCAATTGCGCACTTTTCGAAGTTGGTACATGCACACATTGAATTTAGTCAGTTTTATACACTGTAAAAGGTAAACGAGCTCAAACTGTTGCCAAAACCACTCCTGTGAAGACCAGAAAAGCCTGGAATTCGTTACTTATTTCTTGGATTTGTGATTTGTGACAAATATTGACTTTTCTGCAAAAGCAAAAGTGATTCTCCCAAATTCGCCGGCTATTTTCGCCTAAAAATAATCACAAAAATTAGTCACCAACTTTACACGAACATGCAAGCATAAATACAGCAAAGCATGTTTTCCACTCTTGATCGATACACTCGGGTGACTGATGGAAACTTAATTCTAAAAAAATTCAACCCAAAATTATCATGATAAAAGTTCAGCTTTGCGATGACAATTTCACCCGAAACAAACAATGACTGCACAGTGCACACTATGATAAATGTAGAGAAGTCAAAAATCAGACAAATGCAGTTAGAACGTTTGGTATATTTTTAGATTACAATACTCGCAGCTTTTACAATGATCAGAATGGATACTTTTAACTTCGTAAAGTTAAAATAAGAGCATGACTAGAATCAGGGTCTTGTATCATGCCTCTCATTTGCCAGCGCAACTACGAACGATTTGCCAAATTTCATTTTTGGTCATTCTCACTTATTCTACATTCAACAGCATATCATTGGCGTCAAGTACTTGATTGAAATTTAACACGATTCTAACAATGCAATTGTATTGCGTTAGTTTCACGTCGGTCCTTGCGATAGTTCCAATAAAACAAATTACGAGCGAGTCTTTTGAATAATTGGAAGAAAAACCATGCTTTCAATTGAAAATTAACGACTTTTCTGTACTGAAACTATACTTTTCTACTTTTTTTAATTGCAATGAACAATTTCTTTTCAGCCGAAGAAGTCAATATCAAAATATTTTAAAAAGTTGAGTTAGGACAACTAAAATGGGATACGATAATAATAACAAGAATCGAGCCTTCGTCAAACATGGCCAACAATCAAACTTATATGGACAACGAAATATGAGCAATATACATTTTCCCAACATTATCAGTTAGAATCGATTTCAAACGGGAAATACAAAAGAACTTAACAAAAGGTTGTCATGGCGAAGACATCACGAGAAATAAAACAAACTGCACAGCAAAATTCATACAAATCATTGAATTATTTTCCGTTAATTTTTCTACGAAATACGCAATCTGAAAAATGTGTAAAAATTTGCTCGGCTGGTGCAGATCACGGAATCAAAATGGATTTGCGAGACACGGTATTTGTCAATCCAGAATTTACCTCGGTCTAACTTCATTCTCCCAGGTATCGCAATTTCAAAATCCAAAGAAAGTGAATGAATAGACAACGGTTTTTGAGTTTGGCTCTGAAACAGTGAGTGCGGCAGAAAAACAATTAATCCAAGTCACAGAATGTACGCCTCGCAGTCACATTAGAAGCTCAAAAAGATTTTAAGTTTGTTATTGTTCATATGCAGACAAATTTCCGTCTAGCTATATACCTTTTTGATACTCGTCTATAATAAAACGATAATTTTTCAATAATTTCATTTCTCCATGTACGATCAGCTCCATCATTCATTGGGCATATACGGGTTGCATCAAAACTAAACCATTAGTTTAACCCGCACTGTTTTTTTGCGAATTTCACCCAATTTCATACAAATCATTGAATTATTTTCCGTTCATTTTTCTACGAAATACGTAATCTGAAAAGTGGTCATTATCAAGAAGAAGGGTGGATTTTTTCTGAAAATTAAACCAAAGATTCTTTCGTCCTTTTTTGCTTGAACATTTGCGGTCAAAAGGGGAACGAGTAAATTTAGATTATTTTCTGCTCTAAAATTTTTTTGATGTATTGAATAATAATGAAAAACGAAATAGCTCTTTCCAATCACATTTACGTTCTTTTCTGTCTGGTAAAATTTCCCGGTGTGATGGCATGCTATACTTTAAAGAAAAACCAAGTAACTGTTTTGTGACTTGTCAAGAGTTTGCGATCTTGCAGCTGCAATGATGTGGAAGTTGTCGCGCATCGGCAGAAATAGATTGTTAAAAATAAAAGATTATTTAGTGGCATTCTCCCAGTCAGCTGGCCAATGACTACGATATCCTACGGTAAGTGCAATGATGGAGAACATGGGGAGTGGGAGGGGCATCTACTGTAATGTACATTATGTGTGGTAGCAACTTCGTGGAAGTCACCTGTGACACCACTGCCTGAGAACATAATTGGCAGATAAAAATATGGCAATAATACTCAGAAGACTGGCACGGATAAGACTGATTACACAATGGAGGAAAGAGTGGTGGTAGCTAGGAAATATACATTAATGTTTAAACTAATTTAAGTGGTGACTGTAAAAAAGGGCGAAGGCTGTTTAAAACAAAAACAAAAAAAAAAGCCAGTATGATCAAGATAGTTGGCTTATGCCGGCTATACAAATACGTATGACTGATAGAAGATTGGATCTGCGGCCCTAAGATCAGGCTCTCAGAATTTTAGTAAAAATTCCAGGAATTTCCCAGAGCAAATAAAAAACTCGTATCTTCTCACCATGCAGTAGGTCTGTCTTTTCTTCACATACAAGTGGGTTTTGGTTAGGTTCGGCTTGGGTTTATATTAACAATAACCAATAATAGCAAGGTTTACTCAACTAAATAAAAACAGCGACTCTGCTATTACGTCAGGTTCGGTGCCAGGCAGGTGACGCTAGGACAGTTTTCATATACATGTATTTTCAGTTTTTGAAATTGTCTGTAATTTTTGGAAAATATAATTTCCAATTTACAAAATCATGGAAGATGCCGTTAATCACAAAATAATTAGAAAATCACTGATGTAACAGCGAAGGATCACACCTATATTCAGAGAATGCGGAAATTGAACAGACTGTCGATGTACGAGCGGGGCAACACCTACACAATTTTGAGCCACACAAAATTTCTGCCAAAAGATTAAAAAGTGCCAATACATGCATATTTCACGGACAAAGAGTATAAAAAAACATTAAAAATTAGCATTGCTGGTAGGGGAAGCTTCTGTAAAATTTTGGCCAGTCTTCTGTTGTACTAATAATTCTATCTTATTCGCTAATAGGGATGGCGTTTCGCCGCAGGAGCCGAATGCGCTACCTGGTCGCAGGTTCAGTCTTTTTATCGTTAACTATTTGTGACGAGTCTATTAAACTTTATACACCTCTCATATCATAGATTTTTGTGTATATTATTATATCTTTTGTCTTTTAGAGTTTTACGCTTTGGCTCACTTTTCGGACTCAAAGCTCGCGTCTACAGAATAGTCGCTTATTTTCCCACGTTTGCAACCCGGTTCAGGCCCCGTGTTATTCTCCCTCTTGCTATAACTGTTGCTGCCGTTGTTAGTGCTACTGTTATTGATCGAACCGCCATTTGACGCCTTTTCACTGGGATCATCATCACCCATCGGTTCGCTTAATTGGCGTTTACAGGACATCGCTGCCGAGCTCGCTAGCATATTTAACGCTGAAACGGCGTTGGACGTAGCTGGTGAATGCTGTTCGCTCCGAGGTGCGGGCATAACGAACATGCCTCTGCAAATAAGAAAGTCGAAAAATTATTCGGGCAAATTAGGGATAGAACATTTTTTTCAAACAGTTTTTTCAAACAGGCTTCTTTTACAAAAAAAAACAATTCTGCCAACTGCTCAGAGCGGTTAGCAACAAAACTAGCAAAAAAAAAACCGCAACCAATTGCAATTGTTCGGTTTAATTATTTATAGTCGGTGCAAGTAAAGAATATACTGGGCAACAACCAATCAGTGTGTTTGTACTATGATGGACAGCAAATGTCTTAAATGTTACTTTGCTGACTTCAGTGAGTAATAAGCTTAGAAATGGATTTTTAGTGATTTAAGTGTTTTGATTCTCCAACCACATTCACCACGCACGATGCGCGTGAAGACGCTTTCACGAGGCTGGCATGAATGACGGAAATGATTACATTCTTTTGAATTCTAGTGGTCCATTTGAATTGCCTCAGTATAGTCTTTCCTTGCACCACCTATAATTTAATTTCCTAAAGATAGAAATTTTTAAAAAAGCAACTGTGCACTGATAATGCACGAATTAAAACCGAAAGATAGTCATAGCCTCTCGAGCGCTGTGCAATCCATGAAACAGTGGTAGAAATATATTATAAATCTCCAGTATATTCTTTCCTTGCACCACCTATAATTTAATTTCCTTATGACAGAAATTTTTAAAAAAGCAATTGTGCACTTATAATGCACGGATTAAAACCAAAAGAAAGTCACAGCCTCTCGAGCGCTGTGCAATCCATGAAACTGTGGTAGAAATATAATATAAATCCCCAGTATATTTTTTCCTTGCACCACCTTAATTTAATATCCTAAAGACAGAAATTTTTAAAAAAGCAACTGTGCACTGATAATGCACTGGTTAAACCCGAAAGAGCCATAGCCTCTCGAGCGCTGTACAATCCATGAAACAGTGGTAGAAATATAATATAAATCCCCAGTATATTCTTTCCTTGCACCACCTTAATTTAATTTCCTAAAGACAGAAATTTTTAAAAAAGCAATTGTGCACTGATAATGCACGGGTTGAAACCGAAAGACTCATAACCTCTCGAGCGCTGTGCAATCCATGAAACAGCCGTAGAAATTAGTTACAAAAACAACAAGAAATTAACTCACGTCGGTTGTGACTGTTCGTACGGGCTGGAATTGTAATAACCAGCAGGAGGAGCTTGAACGATGACAGGCTGATGGGAGTGCATGGGGGATGACGAACGATGGTCTAAAGACACGTTAACAGATAGCATTTTGTCTGAAACAAAAAAATAGAGAGATATGAGAGAGAGCCGGGATGCCGCAGTTGCAGCGAAACTGACAGAACCATGAACAATTGCTGCTGACCATCCCATTTTGATGAGTCGTGTTTTGTGCCATTTGTGACAACAGAGAGAGGAACAGCTTGAGAAGCCATCACGATTTTGGGTTTTGCCGATGTATATGTTGTCGGGTATGCCTGGGTGCTGCTAACAACCACCGTGACCAGGCTTGTACTAGGAACGCAGCCTTTGAAGAAAGAAAAATTGGACTACTTGTATTTTTGTAAAAGAAAATATATACAGTAGAGCTTCGATTATCTGGATGTGTCCTAAACAAATTTAGGTTGATGTGAACGCTGATGCATTGCAGCACATTAATAGGCATTGTTTTTAACATTGTTTCTGTCCTTGTTGTATGTATGAATGCACATATTCTACAGCTGTACCGTGTTTTTCGCCTTTTCATTGAAATTTACATAAATTCATGCAAAAATGAGTGTTGTTTTAATGGATTTCGATTATCCAGACCACCCCTGGTCCCGATTAGTCCGGATAATCCAAGCTCTACTGCAATAGTACGTTACGGTCGTTACTAAATATTGAACTTATTTTCGTAACCATTGATACAGGTAATTGTTACAGTGCTTTTTTCTTATTTGTAAAAAAAAGTCTAAATTTATATTTTCATGAAGCTGCACCAATTTGTCTTTTCTGCCTAAATATTGTTAGTGAGTACCTGATGTCTAAAAGTATTTCTAATGCCTGGGTGCATTTAGACTGGATCGGATTTTTTGTTTTGTACACAGAGGAAACTCTACAGAGGAAACCCTTCGCAATACAATTGTAGCCGTATCATAAAATTATAATTTTGAAGATCGCAGATATAATTAACATAGAAATACAATGCGAGTACTTTTACTTACCTGCTGGAGATCCAGGTGCTGAAATATTATTTTTATAGTCTTGAGATGAATGAGGATGATGTGCATTAGGTAGATGAGATGATGGCACAGGTGAATCGACACTTAGTTCTGGAATAATCTCCAGTACAGGACTTCCTTCTCTCGACAGACTATCGGGAGTGACCAACCCACTGAGCCCCATGTGACTCGGAGATGCGGGGGCCGACCTAATAACAAAGCAAAAATTAAGATGCACGGTGTGAAATATACGGTGTCGTTGAAATTTAAGTTTTCAGTTATCTAGCGTCAAACCTCGATGACAATCCTCCAAACGGCGCTCGAAAACACGGTACTCCTCTTTGGCGCCGCCTTCTGAAAGCTTGCTCAACAAGTTTGGATTCAGACGGTGGATCAATACGCCAGAATGAGCCTTTGCCCGGCTCCTCTTGAGAACGCGGCACTTTAACAAAGTACCGATTTAGGGATAAGTTATGCCGAATCGAGTTCTGAAAAGAAAATGAACAAGTGAGAATTTGCAAATGCAACACACGCGCTATGACACTGCATATAGTAACACGTGTCTTAAAATGCGCAAATCTCCAATTGATGAGGATTCAACAACACAATCAACAAGGAAAATCTTCCAAATATAGCTTCAATTCAATTCAATTCAACTCAGTACCCTACTGTCAGTATTTTTAGTACTATGTGGTAGGGGGGTCTAGTCCATTA
>JAQFYZ010002912.1:0-15114 GCA_034695085.1 Cylindroiulus punctatus | reverse complement strand
AGAAAGGGAGCCCAGGGCAATTGCCCCCATTGCCCCCCCCCCCCAGAAAGGGAGCCCAGGGCAATTGCCCCCTTTGCCCCCCCCCCCTTCCTAAATCCGGCCCTGTCCAAGCGAGGGTGGATACACATTCAATGGGTGAGGGATAGAGTATACATGTACGTGTAGTTTTTATTAAGCAGTATCCTCATTCAAAAAGGAACAGCTTCTGACCAATGTTGGTGTCTGAAATTGAGATGCTGTACATGTACATGTATGTGCTGGTATTAGTGGAGCTGATTTGTACATTGGTCTTTGACATACCCATTCAATAAACGCTCAAGGGTGTAGTGTCAGGGGACCTAGAGAGGCCAGGCTATTGGGTCCCCTCTGTTAGTCCAGTCCAACATGATGGGAATGTCACTGTCACTGTCACTGTCATTGACTTTGACATGCAATGCTGAGTCTATGGGTGGAGAATAATTGCCGATTTGACCTCCTAATCGCCACCAGAGGCGCACATGTCGAGGACTCGAAGTGTTTAACATGTTGAGTTGGTGGATCACATGAATTTAAAGAATGTTCCTGTATTTTAATAACACGTCATGTTATTGCAAACTTTGAAGCTGTCAACAACCTTTCAAAGTCAGGGATGGCGTCTAAAGCCGGTTTCTCACTGTTCAGTTTTTGTCATTCAAGGTCTTTTGATCGAAGATCTGTTGATCTTTCAACCGTCATGATATGGTTAAACAAAAATCGAATTAACATTCAAGTCACATGACAGTGCCTAGCAAAGCTGAACGTGCGTGTGTCTTAAATTCGTATCAAATGTAAACTGTTTCAAACATATGTCGACTTGGACTTGGACGAAATGAAAACAGTCGAACAACCAGAAATTGAAAGGTTGTTAACTGCGTTCGATTCAGAAAGTAACTGATCAACTGTGATTCGAGTGTGTTCCCACGTTTCAACTCGAGACTTGAACGACAAAAGTTGAATCGTGAGAACTCGGCTTTAGGCGCCTGTACCAGCTGCAGTAAAATTTGGAACACAGCTCACTGTATTTACTCATTTTTGGACAAAGGGTAAGATGTGTTTTCAAGTAAAGCTAAAACGTAATAGGTGGTGGTCAATGAGGAACTACACTGGTTTCATTTATATAATTGATGTCTTGTCTTCATGCAAGTTTACGTCGGGGAATATTTTTGCCCATATTAATTGTTGGATTTTTGTTCGAAATGCTATAGTATTGCTGGTATACGGTTTGGGAACACATCTGCTAAAAATACCTTCGAATTTCTTGTATCATTTCAAAAAACTGCGCTTTGCTTTTACGTCTTCGTCTTTGTTCGTGTTCTTTCTGTAAAACCCAAAATAAATGGGTCAGCAAAATTACACCATAGGCATCTTTTGCGATTCTTACGGAGCGAAATACAATGAGCCGAATGCACACTTGTACCCTTTTGATGCTCTTTTGAAACAAGCTGGTAATTTGACCGGTGCGTAAATTATTTACAAGTTCTTTGGCTGAATGATGTGGAGAAACTAACTCAACGCAGTTGATAAAGCGGTATAACTTCTGCAGGAAGAAACAAAAAAAATGTATATTAACAAATTAACCCCCCATCTAATTACCAGGAATCGCATTGCGCCAATTAAACTCCATAACCAACGCTGCATTACTCATTTTTGGTAATTTCAGAACACTAAGGTTTTGAATTATGCGAAACTGAGTATTCGAGAATGAATAGCCGATATATTGTCGAGCCTTAGTCTTATTTATTTTAGTTTATCTAATTTCATGTCTATTTTGGTTTAAGTGTATTCTTTTACTATAGTTCATTCTTGTCTTTTGACCTACTGATAAATCTGTATCATATCGTTGTTTATCATTGGCACCGACCAATTAGGACACAAATTTCGCTGTTTTCCAAACAGAATGCAGTAAGCAACAGTGCCAGCAAACCACTCGTCACAGGTGAATCTAGCATAGTAGCGAAAACAACACATTTCCAAAGCTGCTTCGAGGAAACATTGCGAAACTTTTTGGACGTTCAAAATGTTTACTTTATCAAAAATTTATTTTTCGACCGGAGCCCACATATTTCAAATCATCAGCTCCTGCAGCAATTGACGTTTCCACAAGAGCTCAAGCCTTTTCACCAAGTACACCAAAGTAACGACCAATCATGTTTTCGCTATAGCTTACCTAAAGCAGATTTCTAAGAAATGCAAAACTTGCCTGGCTAAAAAACATGAGATTTGGGCTCCTCCACAGCGTCCCTTTGGGCCTTTTGCGCAAATCCGGCAGCACGTGTTTGTAAACGAAGTGCTCAAAAAATAAGATGATTAGGCCCAGGATCATTCCTAGACACAACATAATGAAGACTCCGGCCACTGCACGAATGCCCAAGCGCATATTTGGTCGGTACACTTCAGTGGTTTTTCGCATGCAAGGCAAGCCCTGGGTCCATCGGGTCTCCAGGTATTCGAGGTAGCCGTTGTCACGGTATTTTGCAATCAGAGCCGATATGTTGTCCTGTTAGAGAAGAAAGTAAAAATCAAGTTTTTAATTATTCATGTTTTTTCTCACAAACACTCTTCTGTGTGTATAAAACTGCGTGACATCACACATACATGTAAAATGTATGTACAGACAAATATGTTGAAAAATGTCTGCATAGACAATGTATAGTCCAGAGAATTGAATTGAATTGAGAAGCCTGGAAATTGCAAAGGGTCGAAGTGCCACAGAATGCAGCTGTAATTAATTCGTGTAACATGCTCCTTGCAGCAAGCCTAAAAATATTCAAAAGTTGCTTCCTCCATGCTCAATGCAACAATTTTTTTTGCATGTGATGAGCTACTATCGATGCTGGGAAGTTATGTATCTGTCTCGGATGTTTGCAAGTTCATAGCATTTTTTCCCTGGAACGCATGGCAAAAATAATTCCAGGAAGGCATTCAAATGTCATGGTGAATATCGACTATGATCTTTCACCCCGGGGGCATTATCAGCAGACTGCAGTCTGCTTCGTTTTCAGTGAATGTTTGCATTCTGCTGAGGAAAACAATGGCATTGTCATTTCCGTTGCTCCTCCGGTTATCATGGCAACCTCTGATATTAATCTGAAGACACGAATTTCATAAATCTGTTTTTAAAAGAGAAATTCAGAGCCGTTCAACGGAAACTAGTTACAAAGTTGCACCTGACGTGATATGACCTAGCCTGACCTAAACAGTCTTACGATGTAATGTCGGCTTTAACTGCCCCCAACCACAGGCAATCACTGATGCACACTCCAAAAAGTCGACACCTTAGTGCACCTATAAATGATTTTGCAATCATCTTCACTTAAAACTTGCTAATTACATTATTTTAGCCACTATTAGTTACAAACACTTTACATAACATGCTTACCTTTAAGTGTAGCCCTTTGGTCATGGCTATGGCATAGGTGTCCTTATGTATCAAATCTCCAACAGCTCGCAATGTGCATCCTGGCTCTATACCTCGATAGTAATCCAACAAAGGTGTGTCCCCCACTAAAAGGTCCAACTCTTTATTCCTGAAAACGACGAGGAAATAACAGCATGGTTAATGAACCTGCATTACACAAACGGCATCATGGCATTCTCAGCCATATGTCGTTTTTCTAATTTTTTTGGCTGAATCATTGTTTGTCTATTTTCACGATTCCATCGTAATCTGGCGCATATTTCAAATGCCGTTTGATTTATTTACCAATGAAACTACAAAAGGGCCCATTGTTTTATGCGTGACTCCGGCTCGGTGTTTATAAATATAAGGAATGTTTGCATGGCATAGAAAGCCAGAAGCGAGATATGATACTAATGCATATATACATGTATACACCGAAGATAGTTGCAGTCGAGATATTTGGGCTTGTATTTATGACCCACGCAAAGACACACCGCAGATACGAGCATATGGGGTGAGTTTGAATTAATTTCGGTGATAATGCCAGAAGTTATTCCTAAAGAGTGTTTGTTAAGTACATTTCTCCATTATTCCTCCTATGAAATGGCTTCCTGTATGGAATGGCTTTGTTCTAGTCAAAGGGGGCGCGTATATGACCCAGCCATATGTCTTCCTATATGCGCATCTTTGTGTATCTTCTGAGTTGCACGATCTTTGGCGTTTGGGCTCAACTTATATGGCGTAACCCATTCAATTTTATCGATATTTGTATTGCGGTATTTAACTGCAGCCTGGGTCGGCGAGTTCAGCCTCTACACTTTTTTCCTACCTACATGAGGAATCTCGGATGCCAGGTTATACAGATAAACCAATACATGTGCACTAGCCACTAGATAAACCTATGTATAACGTGCGTACACAGAATGTTTGAGCAGGAGCGTGAAAAGGTGAACGCCCGACAAATAATGGACTTCCAATGCTGTATACATCGGAGTGAGATATGGTCTCATGAAATTCCAGCATTGATTGCCAATAGAGTGGGGCAAAACGAGTTGGCGTCATGCCATTTTCATCAGGTATATAAATTAGTTAGTACAAATTGTTGTTTGAATTTAACAACTCAATACATTCTTTGTATTTACGAATGTACCGAAGAACGGGAAAAAATTCTCCGACATTAATACCCCGTCCACACTATGCACAAAATCTAGTTAATTTACCTAGTTGAGAATCTCCGTGGCTAGCTCCATAAATCCGAAAAGCACATTCTCTCATTTAGGCGACCGGTATACTGAAGTGCAGTACGTATACCGATTCACCACACCTTTGTTTTGTTGTTAAGCTCAGAATTGCAACTTCTTCAGTTTTTTATCATTAACACTGCGGTAGTGTCGATACTAAGCGTTAAAGCATCTAAATGTTACAAATTAAATTATCAATTCTTATTCAACGTGTAACTTTCTCGGTAATACTGAATTTGACGGAGCTGCTTCCCCTGTCATGTCACCATGTTCAAGCCGACGCCATTTCAAATTGTTTGTGACAGAAGAGCTGAAACTATTGAAATCAGGACCGCTTAGCCTATTTTTCTTGAATTTAACAAGACAATCGATTTTTGCTTAGTTGCGAGATTAGGATGGCCGACGTGTTCACTTTAACGTAGAGAAAAAGTACTTGCCTAAGCTCTCGAACTCCTTCCTCAATGTTGACAACGTTGTAATGCTGCATGTGGTTCCAAAGCATCTTGTTAGTGTACGAGATATAAGCCTCCGCGGACGTTCCGCTGACGGCCCCCAGTCTTTTATTTAACAACTATCAAAAAAGGATATTTTATATGATTTGGGAGACGTCTTGCCGATTTGGTGACCCGGAGTGAAGATCATGCAATTTGAGGTATCTGATTTGAAAGGATATTGGATTCGAATAGGACGTAATGTGATTGATTTGAAATAACATGGGTTGCGCCTGTAGCGTTTTTATAAATACAGGGTTTCCGAAAATGATTGGTGGCGTTTTGAGCGTTGCTAAAGCAAAGCCCCACCGTTACATTTCCGAAAACTGAATGCAAGTTTTAAGAAGCAATATGGATAAACTTAAATATCATTATTTGCAGGTAGTGTGATTTGACTTTCTATCATACCAACATTGAGATTTGCCCATGTTGACATACACGTGACATGGGATAATTTAAGGTTGATACTATTAACTTTTCATTGATGGGTTTTCATTACCCTATTGAAACAGGGTGGCAAAGCAATTTCACAAATAATTTCACAAAGTAATTTTACACTTATAATATCCGCTCTAAATGTGTACATCTTGAATACAGTATACTTGAACTCTATTCGTCGAGTACATTTGAATGACATCTGTACTAACTGCCTGATTTATTATTTTTTTTGTATTTTTTGTATTGTTGTGTGTGTTTTTGAGTGGTTACAGTAGCCAACTTAAGTTAAGTACAGCCCCTTGAAGATGGCAATCATTAGGTGCACCATCGTACGCATGGTTTGCCATCATTCAGGGGCGTGCCTGGCTTAACTTTGGTATACCAAACCAAAAAAAAAAAAAAAATGGTTAAAATCCTACAGCTAATGCAGGCACATTCAGCGTATACTCGACGAATTCAATTAAAATATATAGGACGAGTTAGAAATGTGTTCAACCATAACTTGATCTAAAGTGCCAAACCGTACTGTATATGTATGACCAAGGGATAATGGCAGTGTAGCAAGTCATAAACGTTATATCCAGGGAAGTCACCCGAAATGACCATGATCGTGTATCTCTTAACCAAGTAAAGTTTGAGAAATGAGTCATATTTGAAAGGTAATGTAGGAGTATACACTACACTGTATATGATCACAAGCCCAATGTTGATCACACATCACATCTAGCCCTGCTAAGATGTGCAACAGTGCAGCAAACTTGCCGTGTATGACATTCGAAATACAGTAAATTCACACAAACGCTTCCTAGTTCCAAATTGAGACACATTTCGTCTCACTCTACAACTTTCAAATTCGAACCATTTCCCTAACTTTGCAAGGCCAGATTCATTTTCAATGGTCTTGATGGAGGGGTTAAATGTCACTGAGTGATACCCCTGGACGCAACGTTCATGATTTCCTACACGGCCTTCATCACTTTTACCTTATTTGCACTTTGCTATCCTGTACAGGGTGTCTCGAAGCCATGACCAAAAATACAAAATCAAACTCATCAAATCCTACAAAATTGTCCCCAATGACGTGCATACATGTACATGAGCAGCCAAACCCAGTATCCCCGGTACTGATTTGTTCCGGACATACATTATTAGAGACAGTTTTGTATGATTTCATGACCACAACGACCCTTTTCGTTTGGATGAACGCCCTTGGTTGTAGCCAACGCACGTTAATGCATGCGTTGAAGAGTAAAAGTCCCTGTATCTTTTCCAGTTATGTGTATTTTTTGTTGATTTCATGCATACTACCGCCATTTTGATTTGTGGCCATGGCTTCGGAAACACCCTTTCCTGAATCAGTCAATTTTTGAACTGCAACGTTGCAGCAAGGTCTTCTTAACCACTTCGCAAACACTTTTTTTCGCAATTGCCCTGTTTTAAAAAGCAGCGGTCCATCGTTTACCATGTTAGGAAGTGGCATACTCACGGATTGGTCGTAAAAGTTGTTGACCGGCGTCTGGAAGAAGAGGCCGGCGAAGAGCGCGGCGATGTTGGCCGTGTAGCTGGCGAGGAAGATGACGCTGAAGCAGCCCCACAGGTTGATGAGCACCTTGTTGGGCCAGGACTTGGGCGCCTTGAACGCCACCAGGTGGCTGAAGAGCAGGGACCAGGTAACCCAGAGTGCCGAGGCCAGGCTGAAGTTCTTGGTCCGCTGTCGGCCCCAGGGGTTGAGGCCGAAGGGGCTGAGCCACTCGTAGGCGGCGGCGGCGATGGCAGTGGCCTGCAGGCTGAAGAAGATGGCGATCCAGAGCTCGGCGCTGAAGGGCGCCAGGAAGGCCAGCAAGGGCACTTCCCGGAATTCGGTGGAGATGAGGAAGGAGAAGCTGGAGAAGTAGTAAGGGACGGAGAAATCCACGCAGTGGCTGCGCCAGGCGGTGACGCTGATGGGGGCGAAGGCCATGTGGGCGGCACCGGTCACCAGGTCGGCCATCATGCCGTCCCAGTTGCTGGTGCAGTTCTTGACCGGGCAGGGCTCGGCCGGGCACACGTTGGTCTTGTTGACCCCGAAGCGGCCGTCGGCCACCAGGTAGAGGATGTAGTCGAACTGCAGCTCCTTGGCGATGTTCACCAGCAGGTCCATGGACAGGCCGTGGCAGCAGGACACGTTGTAGGACACCCCTTCGGCACGGCCGGCACGGTAGTCGGCGCAGATGGTGGACAGCTCCTCCCGGCTGCTGGTGCCCACCTCCAGGCAGGGCACCCCCACCAGGCACGTGCGGTTTGCCAGGGCCTCGCTGGTCAGCACGAACGGCGGCGAGTGCGCCGTCACCACCCGCCAGAAGGCCATGGCCGAAGGGCTTGGACCGATCAACGTGTTGCCCGGCCACACCACGGCGTCGATGGACACCCGACCGCCGCTGATGTTGCCCAGCTGGCGCCACGTCCGACGACCGCTGTCATCGTCCACAAGGTTCAGCAACTCCACGGCGGATCGCAGCGACGCCTCTGGTTTGCCCTCCTTGGCGCCTGTCGGAAGACCGCTCACCGCCTCCTCGGTCAGCTTGCGGATTTCTCTGGAAAAAGCAGACAGTGGACGTTAGCGGCTGGTCATCCCAAATGCATTGGGCGATGGATTTCAATTTGCAAAATGTATCTGAAATGCATTTTGAAATGTAGGCTTATTTTAATGAATGAAATATTTTTCAAAGGCATTTGGAAGTGTATACGCCAAACTGTAAAATGCAGTTGTAATTTATTTCGAAATATATAGTAACACTGAGCTATATTTTAATGCATGCTTTCATTGAGATAAGATTTTCAATTAATTTTACAAAATGGACCTCACTAAGGTAACTCGTCAGTGGATTGTGCAGTGAAATTTGTGTGAAAATAGTATTTTTACACAAAATTTGCATAACTGCAGTTTGAATTGAAATGTATTTGCAATGTATAGTGAAATATATTGTGATGTGTGTTTTGCAATATATATTGCAATATATTTAAAAATTTATTTCGAAATACCTAAACAATACATATTTTTGTGCCAATCCAAAGGTATTTTCCAATGTATTTCCAAATGCATTTCTTGCTATGCATTTTAAAATGTATTTCTAGGTATGCATTTTAAATTGTATTTCTAGGTATGCATTTCAAAATATTTTTCTTTTCCATATGGGATCAGGCCATCTAAATGGCGCTTTTGGACTCAGTACCCTATTGATTTTTTTTTGCTGGCATATACCTTAGGTTCCAAGAACCTTGATAGCAAAGTCTCGTTTTCGTATTACCCCCGCAAAGGGGTTAAACAGATGGGTGGGTAAATACATCTTCCCTACTGTATGCAAACGAAGTTGCACGGGTGCCTCTAGGGTGATGATATAACACAAGGTATCCGACAAAATAATGCTACAATAAGCTACGATCTGTGTATTTGATCGTCCCCATACCAGAGTGTACATGAGGTTTGCAAACATTTCCTTGCATTCATTCAAGCATCAGTCATTTTTGAACTGATTCTTGACTCTATATAGTAGATTTTTGAAAAAATTGTTAAAGGATGGCATCCATTTTTTGAGATGTTGCTGGAGAAATGTTGGAGTAAGGCATCAACACGTACGTTAACTCGCAAACTTCAAGTTACGTGAGTGTGCTTTTCAAAATGGCTAAATGGTTTGTAGAGCACAATGTTCACCTTCCTGCCGTACATTTAGCCAACATCAACAAATTCTTTTAAGCAATCTCTTAAGTGTCATCATGGTTTTCCCATCCTGTCTTTTTCCTGCAGAGTCCTGTGGATGTGTCAAACACGGTCATGTCACGATAATCACAAACTCAGCAGTTATAACCTCCCAGTAAAAGACTCCGGAGTGGTCGTTAGAGAAAGGTTTCAACGTGCTCGGGAACTGTTAAAACTCCAATTTATCACCGATCAGTTGTCTCCACAAGGATGAACATCAATACTGCGACCTAGCCAAATTCAGCAGGCAGCAGTCGATGTGGAAACTATTTGATGCCAACACATACATGTACATGTATCGTTGCATTTGATGGCAACAACCAACAAGAGCCATAAGTCGTTGCATGCTTCGTTTCAGAAAAGTGAAGGGGCATGTCGATGGAAAGAACACCTGTCGCTTAAGCCACAAAGAGCTTGCATAATTTCTGCCGAAGCTGTAAAATAGCGTCACAATGACATGCAATGACATGCAAACCGCTCATGGATGCACTTTCAAGTGGGTGCAAATGACATGCAAAAATACATGGCGACTTGTTCATGGGGAATTACGAGATGTCAAGTGACGTGCAGTGACGCATATATCTAATTATCAGTATACCTGTATATTTATCATGCAAAACTACGTTTTGGAGCCAGATTTCTGACCGAAAACCTAATGGACGAAACCTAATTAGGTAATACAGTGTTATGTTTACATGCAGTTTACATGCAGTTGCAGCGACTATAAAATGCTTGGTTTGAAGTGCCTTGAATCAAACACTCAAGTCAAGTACTTGACTTTGCTCTTGTTGAATACTGTATTTTCACAATAGATCACCACATAGTAGCATGGAAACTACATTACCTTGATTATTATAGATAAACATGTAGTTAAACTAATACTTTTGGTATTGAAATCGGCATAGTGTACTATAAAAAATATACAACAGACTTAATGAGAAACGAGAAAAAGGTCGTTGTCCTGTCGTGACTGGACATTCAATATTGGCAGCAGATGGCATGCAAAACCTTAAGGGCAGTTATGGCACGAACACAAATTTCGATTATGCCAATGGGTCAGTTCTGTTGCCAGCTAGTGCATTCTAGTCGAAATCAATAGCGGAAGCCATTGGGGACTCCAGCCTAATTATGTGGGCTTGAACGTTATCTGTAGGTCATTCGTAAATTTGGTTGGATAGAGAATGCAGTGATTGCCGGGCTGTTCGTTCTGCTTACTCAGCACTGACTAAATCTGTGTAACACTAATTCGCCGTGAGTAATATAATGGATCGCGTCGCTTATCGATTTCCTATTAAAATATTTCATTTTCCTGACATGGAAATCCTTCAACTGAATTTCAAACGCTGTCGAAGGAATTGCAATTTGGAGTGTGAATACGCGGTAACAAATGTGTCGTTTCGCGAGATGTTATCGCTGATTGCAATTACCCCATACTAATGTTGACGTTTACTTGAAACCGATTACATTAATTTCAGAGAACTGAGGCAATTGCTTTGAACGTTACATATGATCATTTCCATTGTAATTGCCTCTATACTTTTAAAACCAAAATATAATGGCGAAAGTGATAGTGGTAGATAGTGATAGATTTATTTTTCCCAAGAAATTATTTGATAGCGAAGTAATTAAATCCCTGTCAAAAAATTTCAGTTTCATGGTTCAAGTTTCATTTATATTAAAATGAAACGCAATAACTACATATGGAAGCTAGAGGACACTAGTTGTCAGCTGTTACCTTTCGTTAACTTTCCCAATTACCATCATACTGTAATTTTTATAATGGGGCATTTGTTAGCAAACATTCCTCTGCACACCGACAAGTGTGATCGAATTGAAAATTTCAAACCCTGGATTAAAATAAATCACCAGGGCTTCACAAACTCTGTTCAAGAATCTTAAAAAGAATCAACCAGGGAAATTTTCCATTTTTAGCAGATATCACAATAGGAACTGGGTCTCTGTGCATCTCCACTCTGAAAGGAATCTGACTAATTATCTTCAATTATCATTTACATCTGTGGTATGCAAACTCTCAGGGTGTACCGTAAATACCAAGTCCATTCATCACTGGCACTGACAACCACACTTAACATGGTTTTTGAAGGGGGTCATCACGTGAACCGAAGTTCACCATAATATTTCAGCGTTTCAGATAAGGGGAAATAAATTGATGATGATTCATTGACATTGCTAAATCATTTCAAGGAGTCCCTACCCGAAGATTATTAAAGAAACCCAAAGCTCTTGGGATGAGTCCCCATTCATTATGATGAATTAAGTCCATTTTGACAAATCTCAGTGAAACATGGTAGTGCTATCTCGCTCTGATTTTTGATATTGGTTTCTACTTATAGATTGCAATACATGTCGCATTGTAAAATTGATATAGGGTTCAGTAGACATGGATGCATTCAGTGATTCGATATAAAAATTCCAGTGAAAATAAAATAGAATTAATTTTCACTTCTGTACGATTCTAAACATGTACAGTGTGTACTGTATTTACATATATATGATAAAGTCAGTTTATATATTTTTATATATCACAATATCAGCATATAATGTACATTGCATCTCTTTAATCGTAATTATTTAAGAATCCTACCCTTCTACTCACCATGACTATAAATGTACTTTTTTGTATTTTAGTTACAGCCAATTGCTTTTTAATTGCCTGGCGAAATGTGCAATTCTGCACACGAAACACGTATTCTCTAAAGAAATTGCTTCCGGGAAGCATAAATGGAAAGACAAAGGTTTATTGCACTTTTTACCAAAGTTATAATTGTTGATTTAATCGCGAATAATGGATCAGAGCAGTATTCGGCAATTATGATGATTTTTCTCCAAATGAGTAGTTATTATTCAAATATGGTGAACTCATAAGATGCGATAGCAAAATGGGAGTAAAGATTGCCACGATTTTGCTGAAAAGGCGTGGGATCATATTTAAGTTTTATTTATAGGAGATAACGGCAATAAAAATATGCTGTATATAATAAAAAATCCCTAAAAATAAAAACTGATATCCATGCTAGAAAGCCTAAAGGATAAAGGGTGTAAAAAGTTTTCTAACGTGATGTACAGGGTGATCATAACGTCCTACCCTCATAAAAAATGCAGTACTGTTAGTTACAAGGAACAAATTTTGGAAAAAGGTAGAACTTGTTTTCTATTTCATGCGTTTGGTTTGTTCTTTGTAAATTGCATTTTTTATGATTTACTATATACGGTACTAGTTGATAGTCCCCACTCCAACTGTGCACAAAATCGTTATATTCCAACCATACTTGACAAGACTTGGTACACAAACATGACACCTGTCCTAGCTGTAGAAATTCATCTTTGCTTTTGTTTTTATGTGTGCTAAACCTAGCCTAATCTGACCTAACCTAGCCAAACCTAAAAATGTAACTAACCTATAAATGTACCTACATGTATGTTGTAATTTCAGTTTTAGCTGTCCCAACCGCCAGGCAATCACTGCCAGCTTACTAACTGTAAGGGAAAGCTTGCCATTTTTGCTTTTGTAGTGTTGGGACTATTAATGATGATCAGACTTTAAAATCGCTCTGTATAGAACAGTTTAAATATGCCCCTAATAACATTGTGTTAACATGTAGTTAACTAGGTAAATTAACTACATTCTGTGCATTCAGGCTATGCACAGAATGTAGTTAATTTACCTAGTTGAGAACCTCGCGGTGAAGCTAGATTTTAGCTAGATTTAGCTAGATTTGCTACATAGTCTGAATGCTATTAGGAGCATATTTAAACGGTTTTTTGATTTAGCTATTAACTTTAACTTTAAATTTAAACAATTAACTAGATTTTGTGCATGGTCTGAATGAGGCAAAGGTATAAGACACGATGCGTCAGTCAATACCATTAAAGTTAACAATTCTGATGATATCTTCGTATTATGGAATAAAATATGTAAACTTCAAAATCGAATGCCAAGGAATGCGTTAATAACTGAGTTTGAAAAACAATAGAGTTTCCCCCTTTAAGACTTATTTTGCTGATAGGTTTGTTTTATCCGTTTTTCGTAAAGGCTAATCTTCCATAAAGCAATTGAAGAGATTCGAGCTAATCACTTTGCACGCGTTAAAGTCTACAAGCATTGAAGGATGAAAAGCAGTTCTATGGCGCAATTCTGCATTGCATCCCTTTTCGCAGGCTGGCGACGAACATACCATGTGTTGGTATTTCGCTGCATAATTTCACTTTATCTCTATGCAAATATGTGGACTGTGTAGGCAACAGCTGCAGTACGCATGGAAAACCACACATTGTTGTCACAACACGCGAGTAATGGCCATTGTCTGGTGCACTTATTATGCACTTAGCATTAATGTGTTTGTAGTCATGGCGAGAGATAAAGCGGAATCATAATTGTTTAATTGGTCACTGATAATCAGGCGAGGAATCAAAACGCAGCGGTTTTAGGGTCCGCAAGTTTTGACCTAGCTTTGTCGTGCTTTTTCCTCCCACCTTGGAAATTATACATGTTCATATAGTTTGACAGTCGATGAAACAAGCTCCAAAGGCGTTGGGCGTAATGTGGCTAACTGGCGTTGAAATTGTTTGGAAAAAAGTGCAAAATTCATGGCTTGCCAAACTAGATTGGAGGCGTCATGCTTGACATGAGATTGGCGCGCTAGGCGTATATTAAAACAGGAAATCGATCCGTTGAATAAACGTTTATTCAGGTCAGCCGAAAAAATGTATTCTCAGCTTATAGATTGCTCCTGACAGTGATAGAGAAATTGATCTTGGAAATGCGTGCCAAAATGCATATCGAGAGATGTTCCATTCCAGGCGCCTGATCTATAAATAATTGTTTATTTGATAAAAGCAATTTGTCTGTTTCAGACGTTAGACCGAATTACTCAAATTAAATTTGGGTACAAACGTGTCTGCCTTGCTTTGACAGCTACCATAACTAAAATTGCATGTAGCTTATTAGTTGTACAACCGACATGTCTTTGGGGGTCCTATCACAATTATGACCTCCTTGCATTCTTTACTATGCTGCAGCTTTTAATAGCTCTCAGTTTGACAATTATTGAATTTGTTAGTTTGAGTATAATGTCAATGTATGACATGTCATGTGTTGTTGAATGAGCACAAATTCTATACGCGATACATGTCAGCGTTATTCAGATATTGAAATTAGTTAAAGTTGACAGTGATACGTTATTTATCTATACATTAAAAAACTCAATCAATGCGGGTGATTAATATTCCAATAATTTCTGGTGTAAACCAACCCTGGATAACATTTAATCGTTCATTGTTGAATCCATTCAAACGACCTGCTATTACTGTTTGAATATGTTACATTTATTTAACTCGGATTAGGCCCTATAAGAAGCGATGGTTTAATGCGCACATATTGCATGTCCAGTTTCTTTAGTCAGTCATCTTTGTTCAGCGAAATCACATCTCAAAGATCAGCCCATTTGTTACTGCGCTGCAAACTCCAGGTCACATAATTCACATTCAAACTAGTGATGTCATCACTCTGAGTTAACATGTAGTCTAGACTCAAGACTCAAGACTGTTAATGTCATCGATGCTTCACCAACAATGAACGCTCATACATATGGGAAGCCTCGAAATATGCATGTGTACGAGACAGTTTTTTTTACTGACTTACATACTGTAAATGTCTCTTTTTATGTCGCAGGTGATAAATTCCATTTATCAGAGGTGTAGTTTCGACAGTCTTTAAGACGAACTTTTAGCGCTCGTTTATAAAACACACATGTATACCTAATAGCGTTA
>JAQFYZ010002911.1:0-15115 GCA_034695085.1 Cylindroiulus punctatus | reverse complement strand
AAGGTTAGGGTAGGTATAAACGCTCAAAAACCTAACCAAACCTAACCTACCCTAACATAACAGGTAGTTCCGTTAATAGACAAGTACCGAAAAAACTTATAGAATCCTAGAAACTGCAGCGAGCATTACTGCCATGCATTCATGTTTACATGCATGGTTGAATCAAAATGTCAACTGTAACTTTGCAATCAACCATTTAGTGTTGAAAATGCACGCTTATCCTAATTTCAGGACGCTCTACAACTTTATAATTGCATATTTCGTGCAAAATCATGCAAATTTGCTTTCTGTAATCCTGCAATTCGTCACTTCTTATTCGACTGTGCAAGCAGAATTTACATAGCTGTTGCCATATTGGAGTTACTCCAGAGGCTCTGACTGTCATACATAATTTACCTCACCCTGTATATTGGCAAAAGGTTTGGCAATTAGCACGTACCTGATCGAGCCAGATTGAAGATGCTAAATGGGAAGAAATATGCTAGTTGAGTGGTGCAAATTGCTGGCAATATCGGTAATGATTAATTAGCGAGAAAGAATATTTTCCATTATTGAGTGCATGGTTGATTTTTCGGATAATGCAAAGTGCGAGTGGAAATTAAGCAGCTTTATTAAGAAATCATTCCTACTAATGAAGGTTTAAGATGTGAAGTGAACGTGGACCAAATAATCGATAAAAAATGCGCAAGCATCTTTAGATTAATTAGCTTATATTCGATGGCTTACCTTCTCAATCTACTATCTAATCGTGCAATGCATAAATTCGTACATTTTATGAAGCTAGTCTGTTCTGGCTGGTATAGGTTAATATTGAAGATGGAAGCTCAATTTTGACTAACTCTGGTTGTAAAACGGCTTCCCAAATGGTATTGTTGACCTCACAACTTAAGGTTTTTTTCTTTCATATTGCACATTTTCTGTTCTATAAAATATAAACTTATGAAATGCAACGTGAAAAAAATGTTACTGGTTTATTTATTGCGAAAATGCACAAGATTGCTCTTTTTTGGTTTTTCGTTGCAAAATCACACCACAGCTAGGGGTATGGGAAAGTCATCTCTGGCACATTTTATTCTGAAAAAGTAATTTTTAGAAATTTGAAGAACTTGTGTATGTCTTGTAACTTTTTTGGAAATGTACTTAAAGCAGAAATGGTGGTTTATGTTAAGTTTTGGAAATTGACTGGCCTCAGGTTGAAAATTTTAAAATGTTATTATTTTAATTTCTTGTTGCAATTAGTATAAGACATTCCTGAAAGTTTGTTGTTTTTTATTTGCATGTTTTCTTAATTTTCTTACAAATTTTAAGTTCTAAAAAGATGAACAGCAATCTTGAAAAATTGAGCCTGAAATTACTTTTAGTATACTACTCACTGCAATGAATATTGTAATTGACACATAAGTTTATCACATTGATATCTTGAATTCTTGGCTACACTCCAGTATTTTCCATGCCTGCCCCACCGCCACAAACACAATGAGAATGTGATTTTCTCCTTTATTATGGTTGTAATGACCATTACCTGGCTATATGCCACCCCATGACAAAATTTCATTTTAGCTTAGTTTAAACAACCAAAAACGTAAAAAGGATAAATTCAGACAGCTAGGACATATGGTTCCCGTCTAATAGACAAGTAGAGTTGGGATATACATATTTTTGCACATTTGGTGTAATGACGATACACCATACCAATAGTTTTACCGTATTGCTAAAAATTGTAGGCCATATCTGCAAAAGGAACCAAGAATAGACATACATGTACGTGTTGCACATTTTGATCAAGCACCGTATTTAAGGTTTCTGCATCCAAATGTCAAGTTTTTTGTGGCATTGTTCTGATGTTTGAAGCGAATGCTTGATTTATATTGTTAGAAATGAATAAATTATTAGGGAATTTGCATACGGTGTATTCCCCGCATAAGCAAGCTGAGTGGTGAACCTAAAACGAATATAAATTTCAAATTCCTTAATGCTTTCTGGTTATTAATGTGTTTCTTTTTCAACTTGTACCTCACAAGTATTTGCTGTACTTTAAGTGCATGTAACCCCTTTGATGCCAAGCACATGTCCCAGCCTTCTGTTAAACGTGGGGCCAGTAACACCTGGAATATTGACCTGTCACCTGGTCAGTTGTGGATTAATGTAATCGTAAGAGTCCACTGTGATGATATTTAATGGAAAACAAGTTTGAAGATATGTCAGCTTCGAGGAAAATCCGTCGTGTCACATCAAGGGGCTTAACTTGCAGCACCGCTTTCTGAAGTGGCGAACGTGTTGGATAAGTGCATGGCATCGATGGGGATTACTTTAAGGAGGAAAAGAAGTGATGTTAATGTTCTTAATATAAATAGTTTATGAACCGAAGCCTGGAAATTCAATGGTCGCACGTCGTATATGCGCTAGCCCCGCGCATAAAACTTACATTTTATGTGCCCAATAAGTCAATTCGAAGTCAATTCGATGGCAATTTGATGGAATTTCAAGCTATACATAGGAGCTACAGGTTATAGATGGTGGACTACGTTATATGCCCGCTCCGGGTCAGCATAGACCCTGTGAGAAAGTGGGCTTCTCCCAACGGCTTGTAGGCTAACAGTGATTGCCAGGCTGATGTGCAACTCAATGATTAGTTTTGTAATTTAAACTTATTGAAAAGCTAAATTATACAGCTGAAAGGTAACATCAGTGCATTGGACTAGTAGAGGACTAGTAATGACATTGTGAACATTTTAAGCAGGGCATATACCGTAGTTAATCTGAGCTGTGATATGCGGCTATGTGCTGAGACTGAACCAAATAGTTCAGATTTTTTAAATTTTTTTATGTGACATCTGCTGAATAGCAATAGACAGCTCTGCACTTTTCATTAAAATTCACATCAAAATTCGGTTGAATTTGACGCTGTGACTGCGCATGGACGATGACATTATTTTAAAACTCATAAATATAAATTGCAACATTTCCTCGAAAAAGCAGGGAAAGGATGGCAGAAGTTCGTTGTTGGGTTTTCGGATATAATATATGTATGTTTTCAGACATATGTCTTCACCTACAATGTACGTTGAACCATTTTTGTAAATTGAAAGTGGAATTTTAGCTAACAGTTTAGCTTTCAATAACATGCTCATAAATGACTGGAATGATAACGAGCATTGCTCTTTTGCATGTATGTTTGCACACTTTGAATTTTTTTAAATAATTTTTTGAGCAATTTAAAATAATTTAAAAATGTATAGGGAACCCTGAAGCAAGGGTTTACTTGAACTTAAATTTGGCATTTCTTGAACTTTGCTGAGAATTTAAAATGACTTATGCTACAGAATAGTCCCTGCTATAAATGTGTCCAAAATCTTTGTTTCAACTCTACTTAATCGAATCTAATTTCTGCTTTATTTGCCTCTTAACATTAACCTCCAAGCAATCATTTGTTACGAGCCATTAGGAGAAGCCCACTTTCTCATAGTGTCTATTGCGGAGCATTATCTAGATGTTTACATTAGTCAGAAATTTGTTGTTTACGTTTCATATGATTACTGTAAACCGCAAATTATTTCTGCAGTATACCCATATCCAAACAATTAATTTGTCCTCAATTTGGCCTAATCCACGTACATGAAAGGGGTTCAGGTTTCATCCTGCATCAAGGGTTGCAATTTAATGACTTAACGTTTTCTTCAAAACACATTGGACATGCCTGATCACCAATATAATATCATTTGTAGATCATATTATATGATCATCAATAATCCTAATTGATCGTAAATGATGCATTTTATTTTGAATCTGTTTTGCAATTTTCTTAATCCCCCTTAGTTGAAACCCTGTGCATGGATATTGATCTTTCCAGATAATGGAGCTAAACCAAACAAAACATTGGCAAACGGTAACAAAATATTCGGCAATAATTAATCCTACTTACTCTAAATCCGTCCGATGAAGCGTTGCTGCAAATTGCGTTGACACCTCATATATTTTTTCTCATCCTAATCGTGATATATTCGTTGAAATGTAAACGGTTTAGGCGAAATCAACGTGGGCGTAATTTGTATACAGAATTGATTAAACATTTAGCGTTAAAAGGTGCTTCTGTGACAATCTCGTACCGAATGCGATGGTATATAATTCCGGTAATACCGTTTTCAGATGGGAAATAAATCCCTTCAAAACTGCTCAGCAGACCTCTAATGGGTCGTGCATAATTAATTAGGTGCATAATAGCGAAGGCAAATCTACCTAGCTGGGATATGTACATGTACATAAGCCATTTCTCTTATTATCCTATTCATGCACTGCTCACATATTTCTTTGAAGTGAAAAGGCATATTTGAGTACCTCATTTGTGGAAATAATGATTCGACTGTACTACACATTAAACCCTGCTATACCACTGACACTGAAAATTTGGGCTTCTCCTAACAGATCGAAGACTGCTAGTGATTGCCTAGCGGATGGGCAGCTAAGCAATGAAATTGCATTTTAGGTTAGGTTAGGTTGGGTGAAACAAATTCTTTCAGCTAGAACAGGTGTCATTCTTGTATACGAGACAAGTAGTTAAAATAAATATTGTCACTACGTAGAATGATCATGAGGCACGTCACTGCTGTAGTTTTCTTAATTATTTGTATTGTCCTACATCTTCTGTACTTTATTTTGTCTTTATTCTTCCTTTTTGATTATGTTTTGCTTATATCTTTTGTTGCTGCAATTTAACATTCTATATATTTCATTTTACCTTCATTGTTCTTTTTTTACTGCAACATTGGCATACTTGAATACTAATTACACCACATGGCACCTCAGGTGCTGCCTGTGGGTGTATTGAATTGAATTGCAATATATGCTGAACAGGTAGCAGGGTCTAAGCTGTAGTATATCCCAGCATTCTGCTTTTGAAAATGTGCTTCTTGTGTGCCTAAAATCTATCATTTGTAGCCGAATTCTGATGACTTTGGAGAATGGGAGGTGTCTGAAAACATTGAAAATTTGATAACGTAATATGTGAACGTCCCCAATACCCTAAAATTTGGAAACTTCATCGTTTTTTTTGTTTATATTTTAATTACTTATCATCGTAATTATAATTTATCTTTTCTTTGTAGCTTTTTTTGCCAAACTCAGTTCACTATGTGCACTGAATGCTGCCATGGTAATTTTTCTTGAGAAAGCATTTTGCCTATGGCTTAGGATAGATCTGTGATCTGTACTTCAAAGAATTCACACTCGTTAATGCAATATGGTAATTGCTTAACAAATGCAGGATAGTTTCCAGGAAAAATTTTCTGCATAGCTTGTTAATTAATTATGGAAATAAAGTTATAACGCTTTAAGTTAGGCTTGTATGTACTGCAATACATGCACAAAAATCCTTGCATGTCGATGGTTCTAAGGCACATTTTTTGTTGTTGCATTAGGCATTTTTTGTGTAGAGAATATTTCATCAAACTTGCATCATAGTATCTTAAAAAGATGCATGATATCAAATGCCAATTTGATATCCTATTTTTGGTGGTATGCAACATCTATTAGATGTCTGATAAACACGTTTTTTATCGTTTTGTGATGCTACTGTTAATGTGCATAGACCATCTTTTCTGAGATCCTCTTAACATGGAAGCTTCTCATTCAATATGCCCACCAACCCCATTGAAAGCCAGGGGCTCGAAGATAATCTTAAGACAATGGCTGGCATTCATCACATTAAACACGATGCCTGCGATGCATTATTTCGCAACATTGGCTCACATTGACGCATATCTGCCACTGATGCTTTTCTTTGTTTCTGAAGATGGAAATCCGAATGCATCTTATCTGACAAATCCGACACTGACATTTTCAGCAAAATTTTTTTTGGACAGTTTCGTGGAGATTAATGACGCCTTTCCCAGAAGGTGTTGTTGTTAATGAATACGTGCGAGACGTCAGTTGCCAGCGACGTTGTCATCTAACCAGCTTCTGAAACTCGTTTGGCTAAATGAAAGATGATCCATTTTGGCACAACGCGAAATGTTTTGAGGAATTGGCTTACGTCTTAATGTGCGCCACCCAAGCACATAACGGAAAACAATTTTATTCACTGATGTATTACAGTGATCGCCTTTGGCTCTGTCATTAAGCCGATTCTAGCCACTAGAGCACCTTATACAGGGATGCCTCACTTTTACGTAGGGCCATGCACTTAAAGCGAAACACCTTCATTTTGAATTAATGACACATGTTCAATGTAAAATATGAAGCATCCTTTTATTTTTGGACAATTTTTATTGTTATGGTTGCAAACAGCAAATAGATAAACAATAAAAATTACTAAGGGAAGGCTGTTTCAGAAGTTTGTCATGAAAACATCCTGTCTGGTATAGGGAAATCTCACATTTTATTTATGAGCTTGAAATGAAGTTTGGTACTTGCATGTGTGTATTTTTTTTCAATTTATTAACAAATGGTTTTTACGCATTTTGGGAATATGTGGGATTTCTCTATTGTGAACGGGAAGCCCACATGTGATCAATTGGTTAATGGGGCCTTAGGTCAGACGACAGTGTACGGAATGGCAATGTACTAAAAAGTGAATCTACTTAAAGCGAGGTATTCCTGTACAGGGTGTAGCGTTTATCGTCAGACAACTCGTGCAAATTACAAGTAATGACACCAATATGCACATTGTACATGTATTGATCTTGGAAGAATTTAATATTTTATTCAAACTTGTATTCAGGTATCCAATTGAAGCTCAACAACCATTTTATGACTTTATTATCGCAGCAGTATCGCCGACTTCTCCGTCAATAACTTTGTTGAGCTTCGATTTGTTATCGACATACAGATTTGAATAGAATATTACATTCTTAAAAGTTTGATACGCACATTGTTTGATTTTGTTAAGCCTCTCTCAAATTTTACTCAAGGTTTTATATGAAAATTTTCTGCTGGTGAATTATTACATTTGCACATTCACACACAATGTCTGTGCTTCAAACTATGGGCACATGGCAACATGTGTGTCAACTCTGTATTGGACATCAGTTGTCTTCTCGATACTCTTTTACTTACTTAACGACAATATTGGACTGCACAGTGTGCTTATAATATTGCGATGCACGCACGACGTTGATGTCATCTATCAATTTCATCTTCTCTTGCTGTCCTTTGACGATAATAATTCTCAACGACTTTTGTCTTATGGAACCACGTGATGTCATATGACAATGACAGGCGAGGATGTCCTATTGTGGTCACTAATTTCTGCTTTCTCTTTCTGGGGTGGTGAAAGGGCCAGTTTTCAATTGGATTTTGGTCGCCACTTGTATTGATTGAGTTGCATTTTGATACGCTTAAATTTGCACCATTTATACAATCACAATTTCATTAAAATTTGATTTTCGATAAGATTTCACTTTATGGGGGTCGTTAAAACTTAAATCAGCGAATTCCATGTACCTCTAAACTATTAGTACAAAGGTGAATGGCACCTCAGTGAATAATATATACGAATTCGATTGTTTAATATATTTCAGATACATGTACCTTAGGTCTCCCTGCCTCGAGGTATGAAGTTGGAAATAACTGATAACCTTTGAATTATTTTGGTTACTATAGTAACTCAAGTATCATAGTAACTATAATTATTCAAAAGTTATCAAGTATTTAGCAACTACAACTAACTAAATTACTATTAAAATAACACAAATGTTATCAATTATTTACGAGTTCATACCCTAAGGCACCTTAAGATAGCTGTAAACAATTTAAAAAATTGAAATGTTTAAATACATGTATGTCTATAGAACAACAGCCATGAGCGTTACGAATTACTTTCAAACTTAGGTAGGTTAGGTGGTTTTTGTTGAAACAATACATTTTAATTTTTGTTTTTAACCTAATCTGGTCTAAATTACCCTAAAATATAATGAATAAATATATGGTTTAGGTGTTTAATTGATAAACATGGTTTAGCTCTCCCTAGCTGCCAGGCAAACACTGCCAGCTTACGAGTCAGCAGGAGAAGCCCACTTTTCCATATACCAGACGTTGGATCAGGGACAATATCGAAGTGCTCCTTAATATTTTTTTTTTTAATATTTTTGCTTCTATTCATCTGTTCTTAAGTGAGCCAAGTCTCTCATCCTGGTGCACTGCAACGCCATTGTGCTCCACTGTCGGTTTTGGGTCTTAGGAATTGATTTAGCGGAACTGTCTGCATTATATAGCATCGGTGCATACTTATTATGATTATGTCGCATCTATCGATTCTGAAGTTACTCGGATCCTGCTGTTAATTCTTCCGCTATTGAGTCGCAACTTGTATTCACTGTCTTTGGACAGAATCCTCGAGCAAAAGCCATCTCTGCAGGGAAAGCTGCACTCTCATAATAAAAACACAACGGGGAACAATGGGGCTCAAAGGGATTTGTCATTGATGCTGCAGCGTCGTCCTTGTGGGGGCCATTAGTCAGGGCACAAACAGGAGTGACAGGATATACCTAAATGTAAGGTGCAAGATGAATGAAATTTCCACAAAATCCTGCGTTTTCACGGCGAGCGAGCAACACATGTTTCGTATCATTGTGTTCGATAATAATGGCTTTTTCTTCATTCTTTGCCTTCACTCCAGAAATTGATACGTTGTCTGCCCTGCATTATTTATGCGAAATTCGCTGGTGTGACGCGTGGTGGCGAGAAAAACATGGTAATTGAGACCAAATGCCAACATCTTTATCCGGGTCATGGTGAAAAATGGCGCTGGTTATGACAGACAACAGAGCTGAGGAAAAGGCCGCACTTCCCTATATGCCCATCTCCGCCATAGACCCAAAGGGAAAGTTGGCTTCTCCTAGCGGCCTGTAGGCTGGCGGTTGGGCAGCTAATTATAAAAATACGTTTTAGATTAGTTTAAAACTAGTTTCAAAACTAACCAACGTGACTGGCAATATATTTTTTGGGTTAGTTTAGATAGAAATCTTAATGGTAATAATTTGTAACAGTTAGGGGGCATCTTGTAGGCCTACACTTGACATTATTTTATGTTTAACAAGTTGATTTATAATATAAAAATCTTGAAATGTACTGTAGAATATGCACATTCGGCAAGCATTGTGTACAAAGTTCACCCAAAACTTGTTGAAAACAAGTGTTTCCATGTTGTACACACAATGCTTTTTAAGTTCATGCAAGCGTGAAGATCAGTCCTTCTGACAATTGTGAGCTATCTTGAAAACGACTGGCTCTAATGGAATTTGGGATATGTGTATCAATAAAGTTAAATGAACCTACATGTCTTGGAACATTCCACAAGTTGAGCCCATCGCCGCCCTGATCCAATTAAAATCGCTCCTTCGATATAACATTTCAAACTGAAGGAATGCTACAGTTGATGACATAAGAAAGCTGCTGTTGACGCAACGCCTTTCTCCGAGTTGACGTTGTATTAAATTTTTGTCTTTTCATTCCCACAAGTCCTGGTTATTGGATTTATTTTTTACGATGAGAAAAAAACCTAATGATCTCTGGGGATTCGCCCTTTTGTCAAACAATGCTGCAAAATGGTTTTTTTCTGCCTATAAATGTAATCAGACCTTTAATGAAATAATCATCCGTTTCATGTCGTTCTTCACTATCGAATTACATTAATTTTTCCACCCAATTATAGTTGCGATGCTTGAATCAAAATGCACTTATAGTAATGGGCAATGCTTTCGCTTCAAATTAGGGATTTTTCTGTCTTATCGCCTGGCATCCCATTAGATTTTCAAGCATTTTATATTGCAGTTTATATTGCACTATATTCCCACGTTGAGAAATGTGTATACTTTCTACGAAATCACTGGGCTCGTTTCAGTTATTTATGGAAATTGAATTTCTCGATTTATTAATTTGATTATCCTTTAATCGCGATTGGATACCTTGCGGAATTTGGGATTGCCATTGCTGCGTGTTCTGTATGAATTCGATATCAATTATCAATTTTGTGACTGGCTAATTTGTAGCGGCTTTCTATCCCTTATTTTGATCAAATTCTAGGTCTGTGTATTATATTTGTCCCCAGGGGGGCAAAGATTTGGCGCGTTCTAATTGCTTTGATTAGCGTGAAAGCTAATTAAATTATGCGCAGCTTCTGATGTTATTTTATATCAGTGAAAATACATTGGCTTAGATGGAGTCAACCTGAAAGACTATTTTTGGAAGTTGACATTAGGGCATTTTTAAATTTTCGGGCATACTACAAAATATAGGTTATACCGAAAAGTTATGTATCATCCTTGCATTTCGTTATTAGAAATGCAGTTCATAATGCATTATAATTCGTAACATTGCAAAATGAATTTGGAAATTCTTGTGGTAAGTGTTTCACAATGCATTTCAAAATACCTAACAGAAATTATTTGTGAATGTATTTAAAAATGCACTTTATTTCATTTAGTTTCAAAATGCATTTCAACTTTTTTTTGAAAATGTGATTTTTTTTAGCAAAATCCATCATTTGTGCTCAAATTTGAATAGAGATTGAACGAAATTGCAATTCTACATTTCTTCAGTGAATGGTGTTGTTATCACAACGGGGAGGGGGTTCTGAAAACCATGAAAATCTGCTGACATAATCTATGAACACCTAGTTTCATCTTAAATTGTGATTAAATTACGAGTAAATTAATTTGACTAGAGTCATAACAGATGCTGCATTGTTGAACTACAAATACATACATTATAAACATGCATACAACACAGCATTATGCGCCATGGATGATACTTTTATCACAGCGAATAAAACAACACTTTCCTCATCCTCCTTCCTGCATCATTTTTATTTGATCAATAAATAAAATGAAGCTGAGAAATTGCTTTTTTGCCGTATATGCACCTTACACGAAAGTAGGAAGATCGTGAATTAACACAAACTGCCTTAAGGGTTTGTTGGAGTAAAACGCATCCCCTTATTTATGGCAGGGGTGAAATACTTTGCATATTTAACTTTTCTACAGCCGTGCATTTTCTCCATTATATTCTTCACAAATACCAATTTATTGCCAATATAAGGATATAATACAGGGTTGAAAATCTTCTGATGCTACACGTTATCTGTACCTCGCTAAAAACCCTTTTGGGGAGCACCCCTGTATATTGGGCACCTCACAATGGAGGACATGCTATCCTGAACTCATTGCTTTAACTAAATTTTTTTTTCGCATATTTTCATCCTAATTTCATTGAATTGGAGATTACATGATGATCAGTGCAGACTTGCCAGTCGGAATATTGTATAAAAATCCATGTTTGGTATATCATCCAAAATCAATTGAATGCAATATTGTGTTAAAAAATATAAAACTACCACGTTTTTTCAAATTTTGAAAAGCAGGGCACATCTATCTGCATGAAACATAAGAAGCCATTAAATCATCATTAAACAAACCAATGATGTTTATAAACTCTACAAGGCAGTCATGGATGCATGGAATTTAATCATCCCTGAATTGTGGTGTAAACGGGTCGATTTATGTCAGATACATGTACAGTATTTAAGGTTATAATACATCATTGCATCATTGTTTATTGATCACTTGTTACCCTCGTATTTTTGGCACGGTCTTCACTTGAAAAATTCACTTTTCGTGTAACTTTGGTTTTTTTTATGAGGATTTAATGCAGTTTATATTCCTACTTTTCAGAATGTGAACAAACTTGGGTGTTCTTATATTTTCTTAATACACTGCACATCATTGTAGCAACACCGAAATATTCTAAATAGTACAGGATTTTGCTTAACCACGTAAATATACTACTGGACAGGTGTTAATGCATGGTATACGCTAATCAGACACATTATTTGACATTAAATTCACACGCTGTTCGACATGCATTATAGGGGCGTAGTTCACAAATCACAACAATAGCACCAGACTGCTATTGTTTAGGGTGTGGTCACCGTCATTCTCAATTCAAGAAACGTTTCCAAAAAGGGTTTCATACGAATGATGTATGCTCAAATAGCAAACATTTTCTATGAAACGCATCAATTCAATTCAATGCATTATGCTTGAAAATATATGTATAAACGTCTTGTACAATCGTGGTAGGGGGTGCAATCCATCAACCCAATTTATTTTGCAGGAACCAACGCATAATTAATGGGGGACACCATCATCATAAATAAAATCTCCTATAAAATCTTTCCAACATCTACATTTGTGCATCTAAGGCCATGCAAAAGTAATGCTCAGAATGGACTCGGTAGTTTTATAAATGCATTCTAATGGTTGGTTTTACTTTAACCAACTTCATGTAAGGTGACCAACTAGGGAGGTCCCATGGTATTCCTGTCGCGTTGCCGCATTTTTCATGCCCTTACAAAGCCCTATTTCTAAGATTGTAGTTCATGAAAGATACGCGATATCGCGGAAAATTGAATAAAATATCTATTTGCATTTTCTTTTCGAAAATAACTGAAACAGGCCCCATAGGGCGCAGGAACGTTAACATTTCCGCAACTGGCTTAACATTTTAATTGAACATTTCATTTCGTCGCATTTATTCGCTGAATATGATTACAGCTGCATTTGCTCGGATGAATAAGCACCCAACATGCTGCAATAATGTTTTTCTCTTGCGAGACCTGTGCACTTGCATTTGAATCAGATTTAATTGCAGTTGCATGAAAACACTAACCGTGCAACACGTTAACGGTAAGCCCAGATTTAAATGAAGAAATCAACAGTTGTAGCGAAACAGATTTGCCTGCTTTCATCCAAACTGCTTGGCAACTCTGAAATTTAATCCTGTTCCTGCTGTTTTCTCGCACTTTATTGCCTTTTTTATTTATTTTTTTCCAATTTTTAGAGAAAAAAATCATAGCGCGGTTATGAAAACTGGTATCAAAGGGGCATTTTTGCTATTAAATTCTGAACGCAATATTAAAATTTGCAATTTAACAACCTGTTGCATGCATTTACTCATGGGCAACTGTTCCCAAAATGGCGCTGGGAAACTCAATGCAAAGCTGGTGGCGTTGAAAATGGTTCTTTAATACCATTAACTTGATAAATCCATCACCTAAGCCAGTATTTTTTCATTATTTTCGCCTACAGAGCTCGTTGCTTATTACCAAACACTTTTTGCAACATCAAAATTGAAAGCTGAATTTGACCACATTTGGTTTAGGCTTGCACACTTTCGTATACAACATTCCAGTCATTAATATTTCTGGACATTGTGCATAGCTTCACAGTATCCATCTTGTTAACAGGCAGACTTTAAGATACCTTAGCTAAGTCAAGTCATGAATTGTGCATGCATATACACCTGTTGTACCTTTACTTGAGGATGTTTGACTTGGGACTCGGCAGGGGTGGTTTGATCCAAAACCGACCCAGCTGAAAATTTACATCGAAAATTACCATTTAAAGTGCAATTATTTTGCCATTAAGTAGATCTGGCATTCCTATAATTGGAGTTTCATGATAGAAAAGTACATTACAGAGAAGTGACCTGGTGTAAGGGGACTTGGAGAAACACGAGTTGGATGTAAACATGTTGAAAGCTCGTTCTTAAAATAAGTACATGGATCGAATCATTATCTAGTGAACTATAAAGTTAATCAATATGTAATTTAAGCTTAAAATTTTTTTCATTGTTTCACTTGATTGTCTCTATATCTGTTGTACTGAAACACAGCGTTTTCCAACCAGTTTTCTTGAGAAAACTTATTTTCTTGATTACTTTCGTCTCCTGGACGTTAGCAATCTCTTTCTCATAATTTCATAGCGTGTGCTCCTCTAATAGTTAATTCTACTAAAGGATCGTCCAATGCAATCTATTGTTTCCAACCAGCATTCCAATTTCGGTCCTTACATTTAGCCATAAATACGAACCCATTTTTGGTTTAGCTGTAAAACGTTAATCATTCCAGTCAGTTGCATCCAGTCACTGTATGATGTCTTACTTATTGTAAACCAACTCTGGATTGGCGAAATATCTGTGGACATTCAATTAATTTTTTGATGACAAACATATCCATGATTCAACTTAGCCATGCAGGTGATTAGAGTTGAGTCTTATTATTTTTGATAGGCCTACAGTACATAACTCGAGTTTAGACTTATTTTCTCAACAATATCCATTTGGGCTTACAAGTTTAAAATGCCTGAAGTTATCGAATCATTATCCTAAGATGGCGAACTGCTTTTAAATTCAATTCAGTCTTGCCTCCTAATGTGATATTCCTCTAATGCAAAATTCTTTATCCTGCATAGAAAATGCACATGTAACTGAATATAGATTGTGCCATGTGCTGTTTTGTTCAATTCTGAAATGCGAGATTTGCATCAGAATCGATATAAAGGTTGTACACAGTGCTTTTCATCGCCAAATGTCTTTTGGGAATTACTGTTATTGGCAGTTGAAAATATAGCAATGAATTGAGTGTTTGGAAAAACTCTTGATACACTGTAGTATAGTTTAGGGATTTTTGCGATAGAAAATGCATCTCCTTCAAATATCGGTTGATATTATATATTTTTGAATGAAAGATTTGGAAATTTTAGCAGGTGTTAAACGTACCTCTATCGATGAAAGGGTCGTATACATGTACATGTATTCAAGTCCAACTATGAGAAGCAGTGGTTCAAAATGCAGGAATTTACAGGAAAATATACCATTGCATCATGCAGTTTCCTCTCAAATTGTATTTTTTGCACTTTAAAATTTATGTTAGTTATAATTGCATCTTTGTATGAGAAATTTTAAAACACGGGTATACAATTTGTCATTTTATTGCAAATTCGTTCATAAAAAAGTTAAAGGATATTTACTGTAATATCACCTGGAATTCAGTTTTGGGAATACAGGGTGATCACACTTCAACTTATTTTATTACCCTGATTATCCCTGCTTAGATAGACTAACCCAGTGTTTCCCAACCTTTTTTGGCATACCGCCCCCTTTTCGAAAAAAAAATTACTCACCGCCCCCTTTTCGGAAAAAAAAATTACTCACCGCCCCCTTTTCAAAAAAAAAATTTACTCACCACTGGAGTAGAAAGTGTTTTCAAACGTCGATAGTAAGGCACCCTGTACAGCTGTAACACTACTCCAGCTAAAGCACTGTTGTTTGATTTGATTGGTTC